>VYZT01061303.1:0-10681 GCA_013400735.1 Pomatostomus ruficeps
GAACATTCTGGACTCTGAAGATTTGGACTCAGAATAGGCCACAAATAGTCCATTTCCCTACCCTTAGGTTTGGGTTTATTAACAGTGATGAAGAAGTACTCAGGAGTCCGGTCTGGCAGAAAGAGGCATGAGACAGGAAGTTTAGAAGGCTCTGCCTGACTTGAGGTGAGATGGTTGTGACCTACAGAACCAGGGTGAGGCTGATGGACACACCTTGCAGACAGGTGAAGTTGAACAGCGTAACAGCTTAAACTGTGTCACATAACACAGATGGATTTAGGCCCGAAAACAAGAATGTCTCACATAATCTTAAACCTGCAATTTAATACAGACATAGCAGACAAAGTTTTGGTTGCTGACAGAAGGGTCAATTTAATTGTATTTTGGTCAAGAGATTTTTGGACAATCACTGAAAGCTGTTAAGAAACTACACACCAGAAAGCTAAACTACTGCAAGCAATGGCCCTCACTTTAATTATTCCCCAGCTACTAAGAAGGACCATTTAGCAGGAAGAGTCATTTTTAAAAACAAAATTCAAGTATCACAAACACTATTGTGAAGTTCACTGTGACCGTAAATCTCCACACAACATGACTCTCCAATCATCTATCTAGAACCACCGGATGTGCAGAACTCTATCACTAAAAGATGTGTATTTCTGTCTAGTAAACTCACAACATTTTCACAAGACTATAAACATTCCACTGAAAGGCAAAAGAAGACAAAAAGCAAAATAAAGATACTTACAGATCTTTGTTTCGGTAGAGCATAAGTGAAAAAGTCCAAAAATACTTTATGTACCAGTGAGTGCTTTATCACCGCCTCTCTGTATTTGGATAGAGGAAAATAAGCAATGAGTTCCCCACAAACAATCACTTTAACATATTGCTAGCACTACCTCATTTGTATTTTAGAAACTTGGGCAGTGTGGTGAGCAAAAAACAGACAGTGACTTTGGATTCGATGTTTAACATTTACAGTATCTGGAAGATTCTACCAAAACTTACAAATTATAGAACCTATTTTCTCATAAAGACCACTGGAGAAGCATACCTAATAATGCACTATGGAAATACATCACAGTGCAACACTTCTACCAGCTGTCTGACTGGGACAGAGGACACTTTAATTCATAGAAGAGGAGTTCGGAATTAATGTAAGATGTTCATGATGACACCTGGGGCAAAACCATAGACTATTCAGCACAGCAACATTACAGCTTAAAAGAGTATCCGTATCACTGTCATATGAACTTAGAAAAATACCAGTGCCAGTGTTTGGATGTCAGATACAAACTGGTTTGTGCTAAATTGTCACACCTTCACCCAATTTTTGTCCTTACTTTTGTGCCATCGGTGTAAGAATCTGCTTTATTTCATCCAAGATGGCCTCTCTCTTTTCAGGCTGAGCTTCTAGCACTTTATCCAGTGTTGGGACAGCTGGTGTCTGAAATGAATGAACAATCAAGAGGTTTAATGGTACCAGTAACTATCAGAGTTCATAAAAAATTATAATGTTTAGACCTTCTTCAACCAAATTTCAGAAATATCAAAAACAAAATTAATTTTCCACAAAACTAACAATTGTTACAGTTCTTAACATAAAAAACTGCCTGTTTTGAGTATGTCAGAAGCTGTAAACTTAAGTTTCTACAAATTAAATATTCCTCATTAGCAAGCAAAAACCACTTCTTATGGCCTGAGCTGCTTTTTGCCAGTTGTATCAGCTCTTCATGCCACTGTCAGATACAAGGCAAAATACACAAAACTGGCATTGTGTTAAGGTGCTCCTGAGCTACGCAGAAATCCTGCTTTATGCGTACATCAGAGGGCAACAAAACAAGTCAATGAACCGAAAAGTTAACAAAGGTCCAGGAAATTCTAGTTTAGGAACAGCAGAGAGGAGGAATATACACCATATACCTTACATACAGAAGTACTTCCTGATATCATAAGAAAAGAATTACACTGGTAACTCCTTTAAAATAATCTGCTGTTAGAAGAAGAGTCTGACTAGATAGAAAATTAGAAGAAATATTTTTTAAACCATCCCTGCTGCTTTTTAAAGACTACATTGCAATTTTTTATAAACGTACATTGTGTTAAGTTTCAGTTTTGCACCACAATGTATGGCTACTTAAAGCACTCATGCCAAAAATACCAGTATGAAGGAAGCTAACACTGCACTTGATTTCATGGGCTGTTTGACTCTCAGTACAAATTACAGCCCAAAATCCAAACAAACACACCTCTCTACTACTCAGTGCTGCAAAATGCCTACTAAAACTTAAAATAACCTGTTAAGAAAATACAGGTTCAGAGATGAGCTTTTCTTAAGACTATTTTAACAGAAATCTTGGGTATAAGTACACTGTGTTGTACAACAGGTGAAAAAGTAATTTGAGTGGAGTTAGTAATTGTGTAAAACAGTTCTGTATTTTGCAGCAAAATTCCTAACACTAATAAATACCAACTTCCAAGTCAGCAAAAATTAAAAACAGGATTCAAAAGAATGGAGGTTGTACTTTTTAAGGATGCTCCAATTGCCTGGTGAGGATCTACATCTAAACGGTTTCAATGGAGTTTGGACTCAAGTCCTACAGTCTCCATGGGAAAAGAAAACATACAGAAAAATTAAGCCTAAATGGAACTCTGTATGTTAACACAGGCCCATTCTGACCACACTCAGTTCTCATGAGACAGAAGGGAGTTCTGACACAAGAGTCATCTACAGTATTAATGAAGAATTACACCTAAGTCTTACCTCAGCAGGGATGATTTCAGCCTAGACACTATGAGAACCGAAACTGTATAATAAAAAACTGTCTTTGATGAGCAGAACAAGCTCATACCTGAACACAGTCTATTTTAGATAGTTCAAACTAAAAAAAAACCACAACAATTTCATCTAAACTAGAAATGAGCAAGTAATCATTATATTTAAACATGCTAAACTAGGCTACCTGTGGACAGATGACAGAAAGAAATGTAATCAAAAGAAGCAGCATGTAAGATAGCAAAGGCATTACTAACACAATACCTTAGGGGCTAAACTACCTTAAACTACAAAGTATTGAAATACCACCTTGTAAACCTGGAAAGTGTTCCCATATAGTTCTTCTGTCAGCATATTCCTCTGCTCCAGAATGGCTTTGTCATTATATGCATACTCCACTATAGCAGAGGCTTCAGCATGACGGAGCATTTTCTTCACATGGCCTTTAAAACTTTTTATTATTTCTGCAACTTGTGCTTTTGTCCTGTTTGACAGGAGAGTACAAATAGCAAGAGTTAAAACTTCTTTAAGTAAGCGTACCTATTGAGAGTGTTATTTTTAGAAACACATTTAGGTAGTAAGTTTTATCATAGAAACCACAAAATCTATGCATCTGAATCAGCCTTATGGCACTTAGGAAAACATGTACAGAAAGCCAGGAATATGGAGAAATTATAAGGCATTTCAAGAGAAAGAAAACAGTGAATAAATTCTAGAGAATAAAGAATGCCACCCTGAAACACTTAGCACAGAAAATTTTTAAAAGCCAATTTTTATATATAGCAAAGATCAACTCTGAGCGTACATCTGACATTTTTTCCTCGACATGTACAGCATTAGCTTTACTTCTTGCAAAAGGAAAAACAGTGTTAGCACTCCCCTGCCTTAACTCTATAATATTATAAAGATGTTTCCAGAGAGATATTTTTTATTCATGATTGCTCCACTATAGATTAAGAAGCATTATTCATACTGGAAATGAAACAACACAACACTGATGAGCAAATTCACTTGATACTCACCCATACATAAGAAACTTCTTCACAATATTTCTGGAATATTTTGACTTGCTCAGCTCTACTAGGCTATCTAGAGGAAGGCAGAAGCATTCAGCTGGTTTATTTTTCACTACATCAAGTCTACGAAACATGTCACTATTTAAATAAGTATGAAGAGTTCACTAGAAATGAGGCACCAGTTCAGAAAAAAATGTAAAAATATTCAAGAGGAAACAACATGGCTTGTTTAAATGTATCCACAATACAGAAGCATACAGGTAAAATGAAAGTACCTTTCAATTCTTCAAATGTCTCTTGCCTTTGCTTCTCATTACCATACTGAATAAAGCACTGGATCACTCGAGTTGAATCATGTGCAAATGCCAGCTAAGGTACAGAGATATTTCGTTACTCTAGGTCATTCAAAAATCAGTATGCACCATAATTATTTTAAGGCATGTGCTCTCTGGTATAGTTTCATGCACATGTAATGCCAATTATAAAATTACGAAAGCAGCTACCTGTTTGTAACAAACCAAGACTTAGGGTTTTACCCCTTTACAAGTGCTCTATCAAAAAAACCACAGACAACACTTGCAGCTGCTGACAATTAAGGACATGCATTAAGGTTTTTCACACTGAAATAAAACTATTAAATGGTATCTCTATTTTTTTTTCCTCTTCTTTGTAATTTCAGAGTAAGTGTGATGATATGGTTCCACTTTGGCATGGAATACCAAAAATCCAACATGTTCTTCACTGCAAATTTACACATTTCAAGAATAAGGCAGAAAGACTGTTTAGTATAGTCAAGCATCAGGACACTAACTTTCCTAGAGAACTGCGAAGCAACAATTTTAACTAATCAAACCTCCGAGTTCCTGAACCCCAGCTAACATCAAATTTCACTGGACTAAAGCTGCTTGGCAACGTTTTACAATAGCCAGCTGACAGACAGAGCATCCCAGGACTCTTGTCCTGAAACACAGGTGCCACATGCAGCCTTTCAGCTCTGTTTTATTCGTTTTACTCAAGAGTTTCACCATTCTTTAAAGAAGATTTTGTGAATTTGTGCACTATGCCATTGGTTTTTCTCACATTTTTAATTTTCCCATGAAGAAGCTTCTGTAGTTCACTCATCAGCTTTTCTCGTTTCTCCTTATCGCATTTCTTCCTACGAGCAAAACAAAACTAGTAAAACAATTTTATTTGAGGAAGCAGCTTTTTGTAGTATAATTCAATTATATCTATGAATTAAGAAGCAAGACAGTACAAAATAAAACCAGGTTGGCTTCTGCCAATCCAAATTTATACTGCCGTTCATTAACTCTGTAGAGAGATATGATTAAGCTGTTCCAGTTCCTGGAAATCAAACCAGAATTCCACACATTAACTTTATTCTTTTTTTTGAGTAAAAAATATTTTTTGAAACATAAACTCAAATTTGCAGTCAGAGTTGCTTACAGACCCAAAGATCTGTAAGTATGCAAAGCACAAACACTTAGAACAAGCAAAATTAACTTTCCTTGCTTACATAGGGCACTAGTTCTAGAACTACGACCTCAGAGAGAGAAAATGAACCTTCACAAAAAACTCATGCAGTAATCCCACTGCAGGATCAGGGTGAATCAATGCATGCTCTGTATTTCAGGGTTCAAGAAAAAAAAAAAAAAAAAAAAAAAAAAAAGGAAAAAACAAGAATAAAAGAAAAAACTTTTTAAGCATTTATGCACAAATTTACAAATTTTAGCCTAAAATACAAGTTCAGTCCAGACATTCCTAGGACCATGGGTCACCATACTCTGTTTGAACTGCCTACAAAATTGCATGCAATATTACTGTTCACCCAAAGAGATTCAGTTTGGAAATACAGTTTTATATAATTACAAGATGAGAAAGAGAGTATTCTGGCAATTTATGACTAAAAGTCAAGAGAGTGGAAGAAAAAAAATTATTACCTTCTCACACTTTCCCATATTTGTTTTGATTTTACAATTATGTCATAATTACTTTTATCATTAATTTGTCTTGTTTGCTTTAACTCCTTCCTTTTCTTCTTGAAGTCATCCCATTTTGGCTTCTTAGAATCTGACCCTTAGGACAAAAATAAATACATTTTCTGCAGTCAATAAAAGAGCAGCAACAGAATTCTTTTATCAGTGTAAACTGATAAACTGTGGCAGTTCTATGACTTGAACAGCTAACAATTCAGGACCTTTGCCTGCAGTTACCCACCTAGCTAACATGAAACCATAAATACCGAGTAACTATGCTAAGCTAGCAATCACCACTTCTAGACTACTGGAAAAACACAGCAAACAATTAATTTTCCTCAAAGCTGTCACAGGATGCATCACAAATCTCTTAATAGCTTGAAAATTGAAGATGTACTTAGCAGCCTATGGCTGCACCAATAATCCTCCCTTTTTAGTTCACCCTTAATTCATGCTAACCTTTTTCCTCTCTCAAAAGGAAAACCCTACCTCAAAGATACATATCTGAAAACTCAGAAAACGAAAAAAAGCTAAAACCTTTTTACATGCCTCATCTTTTTACCCAGTCAAATTCCTTAGGCATGGGACTTTACAATACAACCACTGTACACTGCAACACAACTAACTTGGGCAAAATAACGTTATAAAAGGGCCACAAATTATGCATTAAAGACACAGCCTTACATTCTTAAGAGCTTAAAGCACCGCTCGTTGGTATTTAGCAGCATGTATTTTACTGTTTTACCCATTCAAACACCCATGCTTTCCTGTTTACAAAGCATATTACTGATTTTTTGTATCACTCTCCTAAAGCAGCAGTGACAAGAAAACTTCGTAATGTTTTGAGAGCAGTGGCTTTCATTTACTCTTATGAACAACATTTAATGGTTTGCTGTGAGTTTCCTTCTTTTTTAAAGCAGCCTAATAAGAACATTCTGCTGTTATTAGATTTGCAGACATCTACTCCATATTCCATGTGAAGCCATTCTGCAAACATGCAAGAACAGCAACAATAAAATACTCAGCAGAATCTACTGTCCTTCAAACAAATGACACATTTCTGCAGAACTTCAGTACCCCTCACTTAAGATTCCACTTCTCATTTTACAATACTGATTAACTGTCCCAGTAGAGCTTTGTTCTACAGATGAGTATCACATGCAGAAGAAACTAATTTTAAAAAGGAATCCATTTAAAAATGGTAAAACTAGACAACTATTTAGGCTTTATGTACAAACAACAGAAAAAAAAAAGCTGTAAAACATAAAAGCAGTGTTAACACCCATGATGCTTTTTTTTCCTTAAGGGATGTAACCAGATAGTCTAGACCACAAATATGAAATAACGTAAAGGATAATCAACTTTGTTTCATGAATTTCTATTCCAAAGTTTATAGTAAGTACTTTCAGAACAGTCCAAAACGCACTATGAAAAGCTCTGTGTTTTCAAATCATGTGTGAAATTGCCAGTTTCTACCTAACCACTTAACACTGCCATTAAAATAAACAGAGCTTTTGGAGGATATGACAATTTTTTAATTTGCTACTGCATCTTTACTTGTGACTTCCAAGAAAATTCCAAACTGTTGATTTTTCATTACTTCAGCCTCAAGCTTAGTCAAGTGAAGTAATTTTTCCCACAGCCAAGATTAAACAGGAAGTAAACCTGGAGCTATTCAGCCAATTTGGAAAGGCAGGGGGAAGAAGGAACATCTAGATGAACTATGTGTTTCCCAAAACCTGGTTTCCACTGATATCCAAGCTTAAAAATCTGCTCACCTCCCCCTTCACCATCCTGGAGTTTTCTCTTCTTTGCAAACTTTTCTGGTTGCTGTTTATTCTTGAATTGTTTGACAGTAGCTTTTCCAGGTCTTAACTGTCCTTTACAAAATTTCTTGGAAATGGATTTAGGTTTTCCCTCCTCTTCTCCTTTGTTAAAGGCTTTCTTTGGCAGACCTGAATCTATTAACCAACACAACAGAAATGAAATGCTATCATGCAGCTATTGTTGCTTCAAAATTTAAAAAAAAAAATTACTGTAACAAGAATTAAACTATTTTGTAATTATAATTCTATATTTAACAAGAATTCTAACATGCTTTTCAAAGCCGGTGTTTTCACTGCAGCCCCTGGATATCTAAGTTTTTTCTAGGGAAGTTTTGCCCAGGCATTATTTTCTGGGCAGCAGTGTAACAGCTCAGGCATACAAGGGATTATTCTATATGAAGAATTTCACCATTCCTGACATCAAAGTCATTAATCCCCAAATCATCTTTCCACAGTGTATGATCAGAGCTGTTTCAACATCATCTGTTCTAAGTCAGCAAACAGTGAAAGGCATCTTCTCAATCCTAACTCACAGCAGGTTCCCACCTAGCTTCACCTCTGAAATGGTTTTTTCTTAATGTGGGAATGCCAAATCAAGAATCAAAAGGTTAGCAACTTAAAACATTTATCAGAGAATATTTTAGGTGAATCAAATAGAGCTGAAGGGCTTGCAATACAACCTGTTTAAAGCATTTCAGCAAGTTAGTGGCTCACACTGATTTACCAAAATATGGGTAATAGATCTAATATCGATACCCAACTGAGGCGGACAATAACTCTCTTAACAATGAAGTTAAAAAGTGTATGCTTTTATTACGGCCAGACCTGCATCAAGATTGCTTCCAAATACACAGGTAAAGTCACGAAGCATTACAAGATGTATTTAGCTACAAAAACTTCAGCATAAATGCATATTCTTAACATTGCCACCACCCACTCCCCACTTCGTAGGGTAATTACCTGAAAACTAGTTAAGCATGCGCAAACAGCTGTCTTCTAATGGGTCTGGGGGCTTATGAATTTGGGGAGGGGGTTTGAAGAGGAAGTAAACTGTCTCTTCTTTGCTTTGACCCAGTTACTTTCTGGGTCATTTTAATTAGTAGCATCTTTGGGAATCATCCAGGTCTTTCCTAAAATTGAATTGGGAAGATGACCTGCTTACTTTTCCTTGGGTCATAGTAATTGGTAGTCTTTGGAAATCATCCAGATAAATGCAGCTGTACAGACAATTATAACAAGATAATCAATCACTACTACTTCCCAGCTCCGTTAATTAATTCTTGCTGTTGCTTGCTTTGCCTACTTCTACTAAAGTCCTAGTGCTTTACTGTCTAAACTCTACTTTTATTAAACTTCTAAATTTCATGTTTCAATACACTCAGTACAGTTTTGAACATAAGACAGAATCATGGAATGGCTGTGGTCAGAAGGCACTTCTTGAAGTTACCTGGCCCAACCCTCCTCCTCACACAGGGCCACCCGAAGCTGGTTGCCCAGGACCACGTCTGGGTGGGTTTTGACTACCTCCAGTGTGGCAAACTCCACCTTCTCCCTGGGCAACCTGTGCCCGTGCACGGTCGCTCTCAGAGTAAAAAGTTTTTCCTGATGTTGAGAAGGAATCTCCTGTGTTTTAGTTTGTTCTCTGGTCTTGTCACTGGGCGCTACTGGAAAGAGTCTGGCTCTGTCTCTGAACCCTCCCTTCAGATACCTCTATATAGGGAGAAGATCCCCCTCAGCCTTGCCTTCGTCAGGCTGAACTGTCTCAGATGTCTCAGCCTTTCCTGGGAGAAGAGATGCCCTGGTCCCTTCAGCATCTTTGCAGCCCTTCAGTGGGCTCTCTCCAGTATTGTCTGTATCTCTATTGCACTGAGGAGCCAGAGCTGGGACACAGCACTGCAGGTGAAGCCTCACCAGGGCTCAGGACAGGGCAAGGGTCACAGCCCTTGATCTGCTGGCAGCACTCCTCCTAATGCAGCCCAGGATCCAATTAGCCACCAAAGCACACTGCTGGTTCATGTCCAGCTCTGATCACCAGGAGCCCCTGGGCCTTCCCCAGCATTTCTGAGCGCATGGAGCTGCTCCCCTCAAGCTGCAGGACTTTGTCCTTCATGAACTTCACCAGGCTTCTGCCAACCCATCTCTTCCACCTACTGACAGCCCCCTGGAGGGCAGCACGACCCTCTGGTGCAACTCCTTGCAGTTCTGTGTCACCTGTACAGCTGAAGATGCTGCACTGTGCCCCACCATTCAGGTCCTCCATGAAGCTGCTGAACAGAACTCGACCTTGTATGGACTCCTAGGGCCCACTGCTAATCAATGGCTTCCAAGGAATATCCCAGTCTCTGGACCCAACCGTTCAGCCAATTTTCCATCTACCTCACCAACCGCTCTTGCAGCCCTTAACTCATCAGCACCTCTGTGAGGATCTCATAGGAGGGAAGGCCCTGTCAAAGTCTTACTCAAGTCCAGGTAAACAATACCCACTCCTCGTTGCTCATCTGCCAAACTAGTTGTTTCAAGACATGAATTTACCACGGAAGAAAGAAAAATACCTCCAAGTATGCCAGTACACAACCATAACCATTCGGTCCCGGCTCCCACTGGCGACCCTTCGCCTCCTTACCATTATCTTTTTTAAATTTCCTTTTCCCGTGCGGCACTTTTCCACGAGGTCCTTTTCTGCTCTTCCCCACGAACTTCTTTTTACCCTTGTTTTCCATCGCGACAACACTGCAAACGGAGCAGGACACAGCATTACTGGACCGCCGCGGCTCCCTTGTGAGGAAAGCACAGCCTGCGCCTCCTGGATAACACCCACGGCGAAGTAAAACCCTCCCAGCGGACGGTGAAGTACCGGAGGCCGCCGTGCAGAAGAAGGGGCTCAGCCAGGCCAGCCCGAGGTCCCCGCTCCCCGGGATGTCCGGCCCGGTGCCGCTCCCGCCCGGTGCCACTCCCTGGGATGCCCGGCGCGGTGCCGCTCTCGCCCGGCCCTGCTCCCGGGATGCCCGGCCCGGCCCCCCTCCCGCCCGGTGCCGCTCCCGGGATGCCCGGCCCGGCCCCGCTCCCGCTCGGTACCGCTCCCGCGAT
>VYZT01061303.1:11531-22483 GCA_013400735.1 Pomatostomus ruficeps
ATATCCAACCCACACCTCCCCTGACACAACTTCAGACCATTCCCTCAGGTCCTGTCACTGGTCACCACAGAGAAGAGATCAGTGCCTGCCCCTCCTCTTCCCCTCACAAGGAAGCTGTAACTGCAGTGAAGTCTCTCCTCAGTCTCCTCCTCTCCAGGCTGAACAGACCAAGTGTCCTCAGCTGCTCCTCATACGCTTCCCCTCCAGACCCTTCACCATCCTCATGTTCCTCCTTTGGACACTCCCCAGTAGCTTTATATCTCTCTTATACTGTGTCACCCAAAGCTGCCCCCAGCACTCGAGGTGAGGCCGCCCCAGTGCAGAGCAGAGTGGGACAATCCCCTCCCTTGCCAGGCTGGCGATGCTGGGCCTGGTGCCCCCCAGGACAGGGTTGTCCCTCCTGGCTGCCAGGGCGCTGCTGAGTCATGTTCAACTCGCCATTGACCATCCCCTTCCCCTGTTCCTGCCTTTGCTGCCCGGCATCCTGGGCCCTTCTTGTCTGGCACGGATTGTCCAGGGCGCAGCAGAAATGAGAACATGCCACAGTCCCAAGTAAGTGTCCTTGATGCCAGGGAGCATTGAGTGGCACCGGTGCTCTGGAGGTGTGTGGTGGCGTGAAGGGCCAGTGGCAAATGCTGGTTCACTCAAGGGGTGTTGGGTAAGGGCTCCTGAACAGGGAAGGTGCTCATAAATGTGCTAATTATTACACTTGATTACAGAGGTAATTCTGTTCTCTTGGGATTCATTTCACTGAGGTCCCATCACTAATGTTTGCAGAAGCAGGCAAGGAAAGCAGTTCCAGGAGCAGGGAGTCCTTGCAGTGCAGAGCAGATGTGTGAACCCAGCAGAGGCTGAGGCTCTTACTGCAGCTTGGGCTTGAATGTTCTCTGATGGTTCCCAGCATCATAACAGTGAATCCCCGAGAACCAAGCATTCCTGAGAACAGGGGTGAGGGAGACCCATGGTTACATGTGGCTTGGCCCAGACAAATTGCAACACATTTTCTGGTGCCAGGAGTAGCTTAGATGGGCCCTACAAAATCACCAAAAACTTGTCAGTTATCACTCCTGCTGATCCTGCTGTCTCCCAGCCTCCCACTGTCTGTTGATGCTGCCTTTTTCTGTGCAGGTGGGTGGGAGACCTGGAGGGCTGCTGTGTCATCCGCTCCACGGCGTGTGCTGTGGGATGGAGCATGGGACACAGAGGTACAAGTTAACAGTGTAGCGCAGCTCCTGCTCTGCCTTTTGGGCCAGTTTCAACAACTCTCAAACTGCTTGCACTGAGGAGCAACCTTCTATGCACAAGGTCTGCGTTTCTACAGTCTCTTGACTGCCACACTGATGTTGCTTTTCAGTTCTGAGGCCAGTCCCAGGTGCCCTTCCCTGAGGAGTAACACGCTCCAGCGCCTCCTGTAAATCTGTCCTGAGTCTTCTGTGTTGACTGTGTGCTGCACCTGCGAATTGCAGTGTTTTCTAAAGACAGATTTGGAAGGAATCAGGCCCTTCTGTCTCAAGAGCTGGTCCAGACTGCCCAGTTGTGATGGAAATTGTGTCAGGGGCTCCTGGTTGTGTCTGAAGTAAATAGAAATTGAGTTAGATTTGGAGTTAATACAGCTGCATCCTCAAAACCTCCCATTAGATCTTCAATTGGCCACTGCTCTTCATGGGACTTTTAGTCAATGAAAATGCACTGAGGGCTGTACTCAGTATCAATAATACAGTGCTAATACTTAGCTCTGACTAACTATATCCAACCATTCCATCATGGGGAAAAAAATCCTTTCTTTTTCTTTGCCACCAGCTGATGTGTAGGCGTAACTGAATTTTGCTGCTCCAAAGGGTCCCCAAAGATGGAGATCTAAAGATAGCCTGGAACAAGCTGCCAGTTACTCCTGCTGCTGTGCTGAAGTTGGGAAGGGTGGTGACAGCATGTAGAGTTTTTATGAGTTACCATCCATTCCCTGGACCACGGCATCACAACGGAGGCAGCAGAGCCACAGGTGTTTCACTGCCCCCCGCTGCCTACTCCCTATTTTGCTTTCCCTTGTGGCTGCCTGCAAGTTTCTTTTAGCTTGATTTTTAATTTTCTGATTGACTCAGAGTTCAGTGCAATGTTCACTAAGTCAGCTGAGCTGAAAAAGATGATGAGATGCAATTGTAAAGAAATGGTGAATTCTTAGTAGCATTCACAGTCTGTTACTCTGGGATACCTGGTTACACTGAGAGCCACAAACTAATTCTCACTTTTGTTTTATTGCCATATTTAGATTGTGTGAGAGAGGAATAAACTTCTGGTCTTTTTCCAAAGTATGGAGACCTAGTAGAAGTAACAGGGAAAGTAGTTTAGCTATCTGTTGAGAAGAACAGAGTTCAGGCGACCTGTGCATCTTGATACTGCCTGCTTCCTATTGTTTGTAGTTAGATAGACCTGCTAAAAGTTTCATTCACGTGACAAATAAAGTGAATTATTTTAACCCTTTTCTAAAGCTGGCTCAAAACACTCACCTGTAGAGTCATTTGCCCTTATTTCTCAGCTCACTATTTCGAGAGCAGATGAAGTGTAACATGCACATCCTGGAATCAGTGTTCTGGGAGAATTTCTGAGATCCTCTGAAATCCAGCATTATAATTGAATGTCCTGAGTGAAGGTTGGCCTTTTTCTCTTGTATTGGTTTCCATATAAAGACTGTGAGTGCTCTTCGATCTACTGGCTTAGCAGACCAAGCCCTGTATTCCTAATAGATCTTGGGAAGAAAGCACTATTCTCTTTGAATTCTTGGGAAATTCCAACTGTATTCTAGCAAAACTGAATCCATGTTCCTCCTCTCAGGATGTACTTATATATTAGCATAGTAAAGAGGCCAGAATATTCTAATATCAGTTCAGATGGGAGAACTCATATAGGCAGACATTCAAAATGAATGCTACTGAAAATGCAATTTATCATGAATTGCTATGTATATATCACTGCTTACAAAAATTTAAATTTCTCTGTCTGGGGTGAACGTAAAAAAAGCCACCATATGCAATTGTTGAAGGACAAGCCACTAAAAGCATTTCTTACTGCTGTAATTTCTTGAAGATGAACCTACTAAATGACCATGGATCCAACAAAGCATGCAAATTTATAGAACCCTAGTATGATATTCAGTTTGTTTTGTTTTTTGAGTCTATAGGATGCAAGAAAATCTATCATTTTTTGACAGCATTAACTATATTAACTATTTTACTATAAATGAGGAAACACTGTATTTCATAATGTGGTCAAATAATGTTCAAGATTCTTACACTGTAAAAGTACACCATCCCTGTTTGCTCCAGAGCCCCCACAGTTCTGCTTTAGTTTCCTTACATGCTCTAGCACTCAGTAATGCTGCCTTTATGAAAAACTTGAAACCAAACATCAGCATTTGCATCAATAAAAAATTTTAATTGATATGTTGTTTCAAAAATATGTTACAAATATATTCTTATGTTTATAACCAGAAAATTCCATAAGGTGAAACATTTTATTGTAGTCTTTGGAGACGGGCTTCTGTATATATATCAAAATCAACAATGCTTCAAAGCAGGAAAGAAAATGTTACATGGTAAAGAAATTAAGGCAGTCATAGGACCTGATTTCACACTGCAAGTGGTACCGTATATGATGTCAATCTTCTCTTCAGGTTTAGCATACAACTGGAATAAAGTAAATTCCTGAAGTAGGGAGAAATAAAAGTACCAGTCCTGGATAATCCAAATCACTTCAAAGTAACAATCACTGTGAAATATTCTTTGTACTTGATAGTGTGTAAGGAAAAATCTTTTCTGTACATATTAAAGATGCAGTTATTAGATATATGGACCTTTTGTTCTGGAATTAAGTAAAGATACACAACCTGACAGTGCAATCTTCTGCTGTTGTCTTCCTCACTTCTATTTACTTTCTTCTAAAAAATGTGAAATTGTCATCCAAAATTCACAATGTAAGGTTTATCCCCATAAAAAAAAGGGTACAGATACTTTTTACAAGAGGTTTGAGACTGAAATGTGAGGTCAAGACAGACATGCAGGTCAATAGGAGATAGAACAAATCTCTAAGCTGAAGTCAGATTTCATGTACTTCTTTCATTATTGGCAAGGAAAACTTGCCAGACTCTAGAGAACTGAACTACAGTGGCCTGGTATTTGGATTCTGATGTTCCTGGATTTGTTTCCTTCTTATACAGGCCTAAGACCATCAATTACAGACTAAATTTAGGAAGGATAAATAACCAACTACCTGATATTGCATCAGAAGTCTCATTCCACTGCTTGTGCAGGGAAGAATGATAATTTCTCTTACAATTTAAGAGGCAGCAAACCACATTAAATAGTATTTTTTTTTTGAAACTGTGTGTGTAACAAAGCAGTCTTTTATTGTGTCAGCTTCATTTTATACAAGAAATCTCTCACCTGCTGAATTAAATGCTACTAGAAATAATAAGGCAATCATTGTCAGACACTACCTTCAAAGGTTTCGTGCCCTCACCCGGGAAGCTCCAGCCATGTTACATTTACAGTTTTCACAGTTTTAGGGACTACCTTCCCTAATGTCATAAACTATCTTTAAATATCTGCAAATGGCTGTTGACTTGGATAAAAAACTCTGACACTACAGCTGTTTCTTAATTATTTTGAGTAGCATGTAACTTCCTTAGAGGAGGGCCTGTTTTCCTGGGGCTTTTCATTCCAACCAGCCTTCCAACAGCGTGTGGAAGGCTAAAGGCTGATTGCATTGTGCTAGAGGTAACACAGCAGTTATGTTTTTGGTATTTAAATGATATCTGCATTTCTGGTTTGACTCTAGCTCATTCATTCAGACTGAGGCATACACTGTAAACAGCAGAAAAACATATTCTGTGCATGTCACTATGTGCTTATGGATGACATTACATGGAGAGAGATCTCATTAAAATCTGGTCTACAACTCTATAGATTTCTTCATTTGCTAGGTACACAAATGAAAAACAGATCTTTATATAGTTTGCACTATCAATACTTCTCACAGAACTACAGAAAAGGGGAAAGACATGCATATCCTATCAGTTTTATAGCATGCTATGCTGGGGGGAATTTACAAATATAATCTGCACATACCTATAAATAGATGAAAGAATAAAATACTTCCATAAAAATATACAATTCTACAGCTTACAGCACTAGCTGAACTAAGTAAACTTAATAAATTCCAATGTAGTTTTTATTTACTCTGTAGTAAAAACTATTGGCAGCTTTTTAGTATTTAATAAAGAGTTTTATGAAATTAAAAGTGTAAGGACAATACTCAACAAATGTATGTCAGAAAAATATCATTAGAATAAAGACAAGAAATCAGTCCTCTGTGGTATTACTGGATTTGTTAAAAAAGCATGATTTCAAGTTTGAATTGTAAGTATTTTCATCTTGATTTGCAGTTGTGCAAGCAAGTGTAAAATGCTGCCAAATCCACTGTAGTTTACTTTGCAAAGGCAGAGGCTTTCTTTTGCTCTCAAGTATAACATCTCAGGCCATTGCCTTCATAGAAGTGAAAGGCTTCACTGTCTAGTGAAGTCCAATCTTTTATTTTTACCTTATGCTATAAAATTAATAGAGAGTTGCTTTAAATGAGAAAAAATGTTCAGAACTGCCCCTTCCATACTATTCATCCCTATGGTACAGAGATAAATATTTGCATCTGGGAGACTTTGAAGCTGTGGCATAGAAACGAGTCAGGCTGTATGTGCTGGCAGAATGTCCCACCATGCACAGGAATTAGCATGTCCTAGTTTAAAACCTGTAATTTTTTAAAGCCTTACAAATGCTCTGAAAGTTGTCTCCCGTTTTTGAATAAGCCTTTTTTATTTCTTCTTTAGGGAAGTGTTCTTTGCCTTTACTTTTTCTTTCAGAGTTCTGGTGATTGCTATGGGAGGGTGGGGGCAGAATGGAGAAGAATCAATTAAAAAAAATTTAATGAAGCCTCACAAGGAGAGCCTATTAAATACAGTTAGTGTGCTGTGGCAGGATTTCACAGCTGAGCACTCTAAGAACGAATGTATATAAGAACAGCAGACACAATTATTGAACTCAATATGGTTAACTGGCTAGCAACTATGAAAACATGCAGTTATCTTTTACATTCCATTTTCAAACTAGGATACCACTTCATATAACTTAGGGTACTTCTATATTTGCCACACAACTTGAACATTTTACTTGCTGCTTTCTTACAAATGAGTGATAGCACTCTGAAAGTGATTTCTTCTTTTTTTTGTAACTTCAAAACTTAGTAAAAGTTTCTTTTGCTTGTAAATGAGTAGACTTGTATCATCTTTAAAGTCACTCATGCATTGGGTGCTGAGAATAAGTACGGAGATTTTAGAAGACCAGTAAACTTGCTCATAACTATCCTCACAAAAAGCTTTTATACTTGAAACCAATATTAGCCAAACCAAAAATATAAGCAAGCTCGGCACTGTCAATGTCACAGGTCAAATCTAAGAAAATGAATATTCTTTAGTGCTGCACTTTTGATATGCCAATGAAATTAATTAATTTTCATCAGACTCCACGGATATTTGTTTGGTAGCATTACTGTGAAATTTCCAAATAGGTCTGAGTCAAAAATACAAAACAGGAAACAACTAATGAGTTTTCCATGGGTACTTCTGGAAAAAAGTCAATTCCACCATCTGTATTTATCTATTTTTAAGCCAAATACAGTGTAAGAATGAGAACAGAGCACAGCCTGTTTTACTTCCAAATCCTCTTCTTTTCTTCTTCATCTTTTGGAAGAATTGATGGCTTCTTCCTCTGCTTGCTTTGATCTGTAATTAACAGCTTTTCTTCCAAAATATGTTGCTGTGGCAACACCTAATTAAGGTCCCTGCTCAGTTGGAATGGATTATAGCAGGTAGATTTTTTTCCTCTCTTTTCATTTGAAACAGAAGGGTCGTGTCCTTCATGTCCAGCACCAATTAATGTACTTAGCAGAGTGCACCTTGGCATACTGCTGATTCCTCCATTCACACATAACAACAGGAAACAGCAAAGGATTTAAGTAAACATTAGCTCAAGTAAGTAAATGTCAACTATTCTGTCACAGCACTAAATCATTACTGAAGTTATATAAAGCTTTTCTCTTTTGCTCTTCGTCACACAGCCTAAAGAGAATCTTGAGTTATATAAGTAACTACGGCTAATACAAAATAACAATGTCTGCACAAATACAATAAAATGGAACTGTAATAATAATGTCAGAAACTTGTTCTACAGTAGAAGAACTGCTTTATTTCCTCTCATACAAGAGCTGACCACTCTACAATGGTGTATTTTAGTCAAAAGAAGTACTTACCTAGAAAATGGAGACTTCATCTTCTTTCACAATGATAGGACACAGAACACTAATTTCTCTCTCCTCTTACGACTCAGGCAACTTCAACAATTCAAGAAATCACAGGAAATGAAAGTTTGTCCTTAATGTGACAATATAATTCTTCACAATAGTGGTTTCATCTTTAAGTAACACATACGAAGGAGGACCTATACTTAGTTTTCTCTTCCAAGAGATATTCCTATAATATACTGAAAAGGTCTATAGGTGCATAAAAGGAATAACACAGGTATTATGGGGAGCCAAATTTACCGAGATTTCAAAGTGTTACGATAAAGAACTTCCAGAGTTGTGGACAGATGAAAGAACTGCTGATTAACAGTTGCCTACTCCAAAACTATCCGCAGATAGTTTGAGCCACTTCTTATAAGTCTGCCATTTTCTCAACTGTTTTAATTGATGTAGAGTTTCTGGTTCCTTTTTTAATATTAAAAATGTTACTGTCAACTGTTAAACTAACTACAAATCCACATATGTCCATTTTCTTTTAATGGATGTACTATTTTACGTTTTTGAAAGTTCTAATTTCAAAGACTAATAAAAGGCATTTATCAACACAAATAAACAGAAGTGCATTTTAGAACTTATTAATAAACATCACCCTCCCTTGCAGAAACATACCATAAATTCAGTGCTCACATATGAACATGTTTGTTCCAAGAACCACTGATATACCTGATGTATATTTTACACACCTATCAAAGACTGTTCTATTCAAGCAAGAAATGGTAACTTTTGTCCAGAAATTAACCACTCATAAAAAATAAAAGGTGAGTTTCTTCGGCTTAGATGTTGCTTTCTTTATTTGAAGCTAAACACATTTTAATGTTCTCTTCTGTAATGCCCATTTGGATAAGTTGAACTAAGACAGTATGGAAATACTTGAAAATTAAATGAAGTATAGAAAGCAAAATTACTTAATACAGGTTATCCTCTAGAAAAAAATTAGAAGTGTTCAGCCAGCAAATGAAAATTTTTCACTTAATTTTTCATTCTTTAATCACATGTACTAATCCTAATCTATCATTACTCACAAGCTCTTTCTTAAGTAAAGCAAATTTAATGTAAAGTCTTGTATCACATTGCCCCAAGTTAACCTATTAATAATTAATATTTATCTACAAAATAAGGGTGAAGCAAGGAGATGTGTGATTTTTTTAAAAGAAGTAACAATTTAGTGTGGCTTTTATTGGGCAATTCATTTCTTAAATGGAAGAAGAATCTCAGCCAAGAAATCAAAGCCAAGCATACTTCATTCAGGATGCAAGTGTATGCTGCAGTCCTAGGGATCACTCCACTGTCTAACTGAAAGCTAGAGAGACAGAATGACCATGCTACAGTCTAAGATAGGCTGAAATTTATTTTTAAAAATGAGAGTTTTCTCTTATACATTTCCAGTATCAAAAGCAGTTGAATGCAGGAGGTCACATCAGTAATCTGATGGTCTTGCCAGATTTCTGGACAGGTTTTAGGGTCTCTGTGCAACAGCAGCTGATATTGCTAATTAAACTACTTAGCCTAAAAATAGCCAATATTTGTTTCCCAGAGTGGTGAGAAGAATTTTTTCCACATTCTTCCTAACTAGGTCACCGCTAGGCTTTTCCTGATAAGAAGAATATTGGTAGGTGCTAACATGAGCCAGGGTGTGCCTAGGTGGCCAAGAAGGTCAATGGCACCCTGGCCTGTACCAGCAACAGTGTGGTCAGCAGGACCAGGGCAGGGATTGTTCCCTTGTACGCGGCACTCATGAGGCCACACCTCGAATCCTGTGTTCTGGACCCCTCACTCCAAGAAAGACACTGAGCTCCTGGAGCATGTCCAGAGAAGGGCAATGGACCTGTAAAGGTTTCGGAATACAAGTCCTGTGGGGAGCAGCTGAGGGAGCTGGGGTTGTTCAGCCTGGAGAAAAGGAGGCTCAGAGGTGACCTTCTCACTCTCTACAACTGCCTGAAAGGAGGTTGTACCAAGGTGGGTGTCGGGCTCTTCTCTCAGGTAACAAGTGATAGGACAAGAGAAAATAAACTTAAGTTCTCATGGGGAGGTTTAGATTGGATATTAAGAAAAATTTCTTCACAGAAAAAGTGGCTAAGCATTGGAACAGGCTGTTCAGGGAAGTGGTTGATTTACCATTGCTGGAGGGATTTAAAATTCATGTAGACATGATGCTTAGGGATATGGCTTAGTGGTGAACTTGGCAGTGCCAGGTTTATGATTGGACTTGATGATCTTAAAGGTCTTTTCCAATGCAAACAAATTGTCTGATTCCCAGTATGTGCATATCTCTAGGCATCTGTTATTAATAGCAAAATCAGAAATATTACATACCATAGGTAGCTTTTCCCAGCAGCTCTGTTCACACTTGTAGAGTTAATTCCTGGCTCTTTATTCAACAGCCACAGTGCTTTAAACAAGGAAGGTACTGTAGCTGTAGGATTTGGGGAAGAAGGTGAGAGAGGAAAAGGGAAAAACAAAAAATTAAATCCCAGACATACAAACTTACCACAATAGGTTGTCAAAAATACTCATCTATGGCTCCACTGCAGACTGCACAGGTTGATCCCATAGAAGTATTTTTGGTACCTAGAAACATATAAAGTGTTCAGGAAAAAGAATGTTGGGTTTTTTTCTGGGTTCCAACCAAACCCAGGCACCGTAAAAATCGCACCTGTAAATGGCAGGTGAAGTGTGGCTAAACAATCCTTTCTCTTTCTTCTGTCTTCCAAGAGGCCAAATTGCAGCCTTCCTAATCTTATTTTACCTTTCCACAGACACACTATACAGCACTGAGGTGTCATGGAGACATTTCACACTATGCCTCTGAAAGAATAGACACACCAAGCAGAAAATAGGGAGAAGGGCTGAGGCACTCTTAAATTACTTTTGTAATCTTGAGCTTTCCAGAACTGGGAGGGGACCTTGTATAAATCAAAACAGGGATGAAGATACCTCTTTTACAAGTCTGTTATTTTTACTGATATCAAATAAGAAAATAAAGGTCAACCTATACCAACAGAATGTAGAAAACCAAAATTTTATATTATCAATATGCAAATGTGCATTTGATCTATATTCTACTATTTCCAGTATGAAATCTGAAGTGAAAATATACATGCGTGAAGTAATCTTCCTCCTGCACATAACCTTCGTAACAATTAATTGAAAAGTTTAATAGGTACCTTTACTTCCAGGTAACATAAGGAGGATGGAAAGGGGAAACAGCAAGGAAGCTCATCTCCTTGTCAAGGTAGTGTCATCTAGATACAAAACCATGGTCAAGCCTTCTAACTTTTTCAGAAGAACTTACAAAGGGTAACTTTGAATGTTCATCCTCATTGTTACATCACCATACAAATCCTAAACTATAATAACATTTTTCAAAGTGGATAAATTAATCTAAACACTTCTGGCAATATTGCTTAATAGTGATAAATTCTGCATTACTAGTTCTATGCTAATTACACAAAGGGAGAATGTCCAGATGGCTGTGTGCCTTAAAGAAATCTTAGAAGATATCCTTAAGGAAAGAATTCAAATGAGTGTAGGAGAATGGCTTATTGAGC
>VYZT01061304.1:0-11606 GCA_013400735.1 Pomatostomus ruficeps
GCTGTGGATGTTGTCTACCTGGCCTTTATAAGGCCTTTAGACACTGTTTCCCGCAACATTTCCTTGGAGAAACTGGTGGCTTATGGCTTGGGAAGGCATACTCTTCACAGGGCCAAGGCCAAATGTATGAGGTTCAACAAGGCCAAATGCCAGGTCCTGCACTCGAGTCACAACAACTACTTGCAGCACTACAGGCTGGGGGAAGGGCTGGAAAGCTGCCCATCAGGAAAGGACGCAGGGGTGCTGGTTGACAGCAACTGAACATGAGGCAGCAGACTGCCCACGTAGCCAAGAAGGCCAATGACATCCTGGCCCATATCAGCAATAGCGGGGCCAGAAGGACCAGGGCAGTGATCACCCCCTGTACCTGGCACTGGTGAGGCCATACCTTGAATCCTGTGTTCAGTTTTGGACTCCTCACTCCAAAAAAAAATTGAGGTGTTGGAGTGTGTCCAGAGAAAGGTAGCAAAGCTGGTGAAAGGTTTTACAGAGAGAACAAGTCTTGTGAGAACGGCTGAAGTAGCTGGGGTTGTTCAGTCTGGAGAAAAGGAGGCTCGGGGACACCTTATTCCTCCCTACAACTCTCTGAGGAAAGATTGTAGCCAACTGCAGGTTAGTCTCTTTCCTCAAGTAACCAGCAATAGCACAAGAGGAAATGGCCTCAAGTGGGACAAGGGGAGGTTCAGATTGGGTATTAGAGGAAAATTTTTCGGCACAAGGGTTTTCAAGAACTGGAACATGCAGCACAGGGAGGGGTGAAATCATCACCCCCAGAAGTCTTTAAAAGGTGTGTAGGGGTGGCACTCAGGGACATGGTTTAGTGGCGGACTTGGCAGTGCTGGATTAACAGTGGAACCCAGTAATCTTCAAAGTATTTTCCAACATAAACTACTTAATGGTTCTGTTTCTAGTAACACAACAACCACCATCTTGCAACACAGCTCTGTTGGAAGATCTGATTTTTCAGCACCGTGTTGGTTCCCTGTGATACATCTCAGATGACAAACAAACTTCATATAGATCCCTTCTTCGGCTCTATTTTCCCAAGAATTACAGAATCCCACAATCATACAGGTAAGAAGGGACCTGTTAAGGTAACACTTTTTTTTACTGTGAGGGTGACTGAGCACTGGCACAGGCTGCCAGCAAGGCTGTGGAGTCTCCATCCTTGCTGATATTCAAAGTCATCTGGACACTGTCCTGGGCAACTGGCTCCAGGTGGCCCTGTTTGAGCAGGGGGGTGGACCAGAAGAACGTCTGAAGTCACTTCCAACCTCAACCATTTTTTTGATTCTGTGTCTGATTCTATCAAACTTCCCGCTCAAGCAGTGTCAGAAACAGTAGGTTGCCCACTGCCATGTGCAGTTGCATTTTTAGTATCTCCTAGGAGATATTAAACCTCTCTGGACAACACCTGCCAATGTTTGACCTTTCCCACAGTGAAGAATTGCTTTTTTGGAATGCACTGCAATTTTGTGGTTTTTAATTTGTTCCAAATTAGTTCCATGTTGGGCTGGGGGGCAATACTGAGAAGCATCTGAGTCTCCCTTCTTCATTCCTGTACTGCATTAACAAAATCACCCCTGAACCTTCTCTTCTCCAGGCTAATAGTCCCACCCCTCCCAGTCTTTCCTTACTGAAGCAAAGCTCCAGATCCTTAATCACCCACGTGGCCCTGTGCTGAACTCTCTGCAGTGTATCTCTCCTCTCCTGGGAAATCCAGAACTGGATACTCCAGATGCAGCCTCATCAGTGGTGAGCAGAGAGCACCTCCTTCAACCAGCTGACAACACGCTTCCTAACGCAGCCCAGGAGGCTGCCTGCCACCTTTGCCATGGCAGTGCATGACTGGCACACAGACTGTTTGTTGCCCACCAGTACATCAAGCTACTTCTCTGCAGAGCTGTCTCCCAGCTGGTCAAGCCCCACTGGAGTTATTTCATCCCTGATGTAGGATTCTGCAATTCCCCCTGTTGCACTTTAAGATTCCACTCAGTCAAACCTCCAGCCTAGCTGAATCCCTCTGAATGCAAACATCCATGTGGTATATGAGCAACTCCTCTCTGTTTTGTACCCCCTGTGAATTTGCTGGGAGTACACTGCCCCAGCACTCAGGCCATTAATGAAGAAGCTAAACAGCATTTGCCCCAGTATCATCTTCTGGGATCGCAAACCTCTAGGCCTGGTCATTCGGCCAGTTCTCAATCTACTTCACCGTCCACTTATGTAACCCATCCTTTGTCAGGCTGTGCGTGCTGTGAGAGGCTGTGTCAAAAGCTTTTCTCAAGCTGACATACAGCACATCCACTGCTCTCCCTGCCTGGAAGGTATCTGTAAATTGCCTACAGTTATTTTTCACCAAGGGCTGTGGATTTTTAAGGAATTCAGCTGTGAGAATCATTAAGAGTGGGAAACTGCTCAGCCTGATAGGCAGACCTCAAAAGAACACTGAAAGCACAACCGGTATTTTCCCCAAATAACAAAAGCTTAGTATTTTTTGATTGCTGACAATATTATCTCAGATGACCTCAAATATTTAAAATTATTGGTATTTTTATTTACTAAGCCTAAAATTTAACATTTTTAGTGAAATGGGCAACAGCTCAACTGTCATCCAAAGAGCTATGTGTACCCTCTCCAAGCCATTACCAGCTTATACGCTATCGTCTTTAAATAATTAATCAAGCATTCTGACGTGAACTTTCATCCATGCCAATAATAAAAGGAAAGTCAGGGCTTAAGCAGTATATCTACAAATGGAAAAATCATCAAAATCCCATCCCTATAATCTGTAAATCAGGGTAAGGAACATCAGCTGCAATCCAATTACCACAGGCTTAGAGGAAAACACAGGCAGGCTAGTAGGACAGGTTTACACTGGGCTTCTAAGGCACCTGACAAGAAAAGGTTAAAAAATCTCAGAAGAAAACGGCCACCTTATTAATTGATTTTCCAGTTGGGATTTTAATGTGCTATTGTTGGTGACTTGAAACTGAACATCTTTTTAATCACTAATTTCATAACTGAGGATTATTTCACTATGACAATGACTTTCTTAACAACTACTATTTTTCTGAAGGCCAAAATTCTAGAGGCTTAAGGGGTTATTCCAGCTGCTGAAATACCCTAAGGCCTCTCCAATACAGACAGAAACACAAATACCACAGGTTATAAAAATGAAATTAAAACACAACTGCTCAAGTAAAATGGATCTGATTTTCATTTAACCACGACAAAAGTGCAAAACAGTATCTCATCCCTTTGATAACTGAAAAGGTTTCTGAAACAACATAAATCTATCTCAAAGACAAGTAGCTCAAAAGAAAGCATTCCTACAAAGTGTTCTCCACACAAAGAGAATGTCTCTCAGTACAACCACCAACAGTTGGAGTTCCTCTTCTGTAACTATCTGATTTTTCATTATTCGTTTCAATGCTATTTATGAAATTAGACCTGTAAGAACACATGGAAGGAAATTCTTCTTCCTTAAGTTTTTCAATGCAGAGGAAAGTATTTATCCTTTAACATTTCTAGGACTTCTTTTTTTTTTTTTAACATTAGGAAAGTCACTCAACCACAGCAAAGATTACAAGATCTGTACCTTTGGCCACTCTCCTATCTAAACACAACCACCAAAATCAAGTGTATACAAAACTATCTTACATAGAATCATATCAGCAGAATTCTAATTTAGAAAATATGCTTCATCAAGTCAACGAAAATTTGTACTTATTAAGAACAAGCCCATTACCCGTAGTTAATGACAGTGTAACATCAATAAAGTGATTACTATCAAAAGCAAACCAAAGAAATTCTCAGTCTGCAACGAATAGCAGAAGACACAACCACCAAGTGCAAACAACTGCAAACTCACCAGTTTAGAGCTGTCAATGGTCTACCTTGTATAACAGTATATTCTAGAAATAAAATGGGGAAATAAAATGGGATAGAAGTGATTGGTTTGAAGAGAAATGGAAGAGACATGACTACTCTGAAAACATACAAGCATAACGAAGACATATGAGCACATCTGTTGGAAAGAATTATGTATGCATTGACTAGTGGGAGAGAAAAGCAAGGCCAAATCAGATAGGAAAGTCACAAGTGACTACATGTAAGGTGAGTGAAACAAAATAAAGAGGCTGAAATAATAAAAATAGAATAAGGTATTTATTTAACAACAAGCTCATCACAGTGTAATGTAAATGACTGACTGCAGATCTGTATAGACACAGTTGCTGACTTAAAGGCTCAGCAATAGAAAAGATGAGTGATGTTACCAAATGCAACAAGGAGCACAGTGGAGAAGTAAGAGGAAGACTTCAGTTTTAACCCCGTTGAGGTTAAAACCCTTAGCTAGAAACTTTTTTAGACTGACAGAGATCATGGCCAAAATAGTCTAAATACTATGGCATCTATGAATTTAAACTACAACTGACAGACTTCTACTTTTATACCTTATCTGGCTTTGGCTACAATGAAGTTAATTTTCTTCCAAGCAGCTTGTATCATGCTTATATGTTTTGGATTTGTGATGAGAACAGTGTTGACAGCACACCTGTGCTTTATCTGTTGCTGAATAATACTTGACAGGGTCAAGGCCTTTCCAGTTTCTCACACTGCCCTGCCAGCAAGTAAGCTGGGGGTGCACAAGAAGTTGGGAGGGGATGTAACTGGGACAGCTGAAAACAACTGACCAAAGATACATTCCCTACCATATGACATCATGCTCAGTGTATAAAGCAGGGAGGAAGAAACAAATCAGGGGACGATATGTCAAGAGTTATGGCGTTTGTCTTCCTGAGTCACCAGGAATGATGAAGCTCTGCTTTCCCAGAAATGGCTGAATATCAGCCTGCTGATGCTAAATAAGGAATTAATTCCTTCTTTTGTTTTGCTTGTGCACACAGCTTTTGCTTTACCTACTTAACTGTCTTTACCTCAACCCATGAGTTTTCACACTTTTATCCCCCCAACTGTCTCCCATCCAACTACAGGGGGAAGCAACCAAGGAATCGTGTGGTGCTTAGCTGCGCACTAAGGTTAAACCACAACACTCTTTCATAGGATCTCTAAAGCATTTTCCAAGAGTTCAAAACCCATTACATTTGACAATAATGCTTGGGAACACGAGTCTAAGAAAGCTAAGGGAAGAAAATGAAAATAAGGAACAGCACTAATGTAACCACACATCTCCAGTTTCATGTGGGGACAAGGCAACTCAGTTTGTGATTCTTTTATAATGTGTACAACTGCAATAAATTTAATTTATTAAACTAATAACAAAAAATAAATATACTAACAGTTTTTTTCAGGTCAAAGTAGTCACAGATATACTAGATGCAAATAAAAAACTATCTATCTTCAGTTTAAGTTCATCTAATTAAGTTCACCAACATATTCATCAGTCTGAAGAAAAGGAATGAGCTATAACAAGCTATTTACTATGATATACAAAGAAAAAAAATCATATAAAGCATACTAATATGCTTCAAAACATATGAAACACTAAATCTAAAAGTACAGAAACCATATTCCTTAATGCAGTCACTTACAGCAAAAGGAGCCTATTCTCCTGTGCTAATTTCCAGTATTCATCCTTTGAAGGGGCACAATGGTAGGAATTGGGTGTGAAAGACCACTGGAATAGATTAGCTCTAAAATGTACTTATAATATAAAAACTTAAGTTAATTATAGGAGTACTACTCCAGTCAGCACCTCAGCATGAAGCAGTGTTTATGACAAGCAAGGTAAGAAAGAAAAAGGCAAAAATGTAACCATGTGTTCAAGTAATGCTGCAAGGGATCAAATTTTCAAAGTAAACCCAGGATTGGGGAAACAGTTTGCATGAAGTACTTCAGTACCAAAAACTGTGTTATTGATACATCACATGTGCTTTCTGTAAAGATACGAAGTCTTTAAATCGTGGGTTTGGCAAAATATACAGTCATATGTCAGGAGAAGAATTTACTAAAAAGACCCGTTCAAAATATTTTGGCCAGGAGGAAGATCATAATATGGGAGGAAAACCAAAACTAAACCCTGACAGCTGATAGTTAACATAGCAGAAACACAAATTCAAGCAGTGAGGTAACTTATTTAACTGCTCCAGTCCAACCATAACTGCCTAAACTTGCTACCCAACAGACCAACAGTGTGCCAGAGCAGACTGTGTAACAAACTGCAACTTTAGGTGGCATGTTCTCAGTTTAAAATAAAAAATACAACACCCAAAACGCCACCACAAACCATGGATTCATGCTTTAATTTTTCACATTAATTGTATAAATTATTTGATTTTTTTTATATATATCACAAACAAAAGGCACATCTTAAGCCTCTCAACATATTATTATTGGGGTCTTTCCAGCTTCTATTATGTTTTCTACAACACTGAACAAATACAACCATGTTAGACTAAGAGATTACTAAAGGTTTTTAAAAGAACTACTACATAAAACTATTTTCCTTAACAGAATATAAGGTAAAGAAATAAAAATACACAATTTTAGTCATTTGCTAAGCCCCATTAACCAGTAGAGCAATACAATATTAAAACATTACTACACTGCAGCTAAAAAACATACAGCAGACAGCAACTCTCATCAGCTCTTTTAATGTACATCTTAATCCAAGACTCAACAGCACATCAATTTTCCAACTAAATAAAGTTTTAAGTTTACACAAGAATTGAACTTTTTTTGTAAAATTACATTTACAAAACATAAAACCTGAAAAACAAAGGAGAACATCATAAACTACACTGGAATATTTCTGTTGGAATGAACCTATGGAGCAAACTTTTGCACAGGAATACGCAGGAAAATGTAGTAGGTCAAGTAACACCACTATCATTTTGCTAGTCTTTATGCACGTAACCTTTTTTTTTTTTCAACTAAATGACTGCTTCCAAACTCTTTGCAATTATTATTCCATATTAAAAGAGCAACAGGTTTCAAACCAAAAAAGCTAACAGCTTTTGTAAACGCTTTAGATCTGAAGAAATTAAGGCTTTCTGGTTTACCAACAATCAAATTAACACAAATTTCATATACCTAAATTTACTTAAACATAGTTTTCTCAAAAATCTTTAAAACCTGGCAAGGTAAAGCTGAAGCTTCGGTAGCATTTCTCCACTAAATTTTCAAGTATATATACTTGAAACATGCCAAATATGCATTGCATTACTGAGCATAAGTAAGGGTATAAGGGAACAGTCCGTCAATTTTGAAAAGCCTTAAGACTAACCTAATGTCCAGAGGATGAATAATTCACAATTAACAAGTGTGAATGAGTGGCCTACTTTCAAAATTTGCTGTAATCATCCAGTTGAAACAATCAACATGAAAACGTTGGGTGGCTCTTCTTCAGCCAAAATAGCTAGAAAAAAAAAAATTCTAGTTGATATAAGAAATCATAAATTCCAGTCATCACTGAAATTTTCCTGGCCTCAGTCAGGCCACTTCACAACATTCAAGTCCACAACACAAACAGAAGCTTTTCATCTTTGAAGGATGTAAGTTGAGAGGCAACTTTAGCAACAAAGTAATGGTCACTTTGAGTGTGAACTTACTGTCATTTCAGAGTACACTGCATAGTAATATAACTATTTCAAGTTAGTCCAAATTATGTAGTGAACACTTCCATTACAAAACAGGCCACACTAAAGCCATTACAGATTTATATAGCTATCCATATTTGACAAAAAGTCTCAAAGAACATACTGAGCCTAACTGATAATTCTGGTTGTACATAAATAGGTGGAAGAATAGTAAAGGGACTGACCGATCAGGGAAACCCCCTGAGATGCACAAGCAATAACAGCAGCAATTCAGATGAATAGGAATGTTTGTTAGGATTAACTTATACTACAGAAAAAAAATGTGTATTTGAGGACAGCAAAAATGTGAAAATCAGAAATACCTTACTTTGCAAATACAGAGCTTTGATACAGTACTAAAACCAGCACACACTTGCAGTTTTGTCCACCCAGAACCCAGCACACAAGACAATAGTCTAACACGGAATTTTACTCGCCCTCTGAAGAGCCCATACCTCCTAGTAGTGTTTTACAGACTTTAATGACCACACTAGACACTATGCAATTAACAGTTATTCTCAAATATTTCACTGGCCACAAAACAGGGACTATAAACTAAGGCACGCTCAGAGTAGGTTTTTCTTCCAAACAAATCTTGAACTGACAAGTAAATTTCCCACTGCTGGTAGTAGTGCAGCAGATCCTTAACACTGTTCTCTGTGCAAAGATAACTGCATGTTAAACTGCAGAATTAGATACTTTCTTCTGTTTCCTTGCACAAAATTATCAGGCTGGCAGGAGTGACAAAAACAAGTTTCTTTGCTCCCGCCTCTCTGTACAGAAAAATCTTTGTGCAGCCCTTCACCTCACGCTGTCACAAGTGCAACCACAAGGTGAGCCAGATCAGAGAATTAGTCCGGATTACAACAAACCAGTTTTGCCAAGTTAATTTTAACCCAGAGTGAGTCTCTAATCTGTTACTGCAAGACACTGTGTAAGTATTATGTCAGCATGGCAGGGGGAGCAAGTACACCGGCCGACCCATTTGCTTTGCAGACCAGTGTTCATGACACTGCAGCCGTATCACATGAGGAAATGAACAGCACTGCTGGTTCTGTTTCAAAGCCAGTTACTGCATCCTACTCAACACGTGATATTCATCCCTTCAGATGACAGCCAGCACAAACACCTTGCAAATGTGATACTAATCTTGTGACTTTCAGATAATCGCCACAATGTTTGATTTCCATGTCTACACACCAGCATTTTCATACTGCTTGCCAGTTCTTCATAAACATTAAAGTTAGGTTTGGAATAGAAACACTTACTGAGACAGGCATTGGTCACAGCCCATGAAGTGCAGAGTATAATTTCGCAGACTTTAAGCAAAAATTTCACATCAACATATTGCAAATAGGCTGCACTATCATTCTTCACATTAGTCTTCTTGGAACACAGGAAGAATTTTATTACTATTGATAAGCCAAATTGTTTAGCTTTTTTTCAGCTACTTCAAGACATTTTTCTAGTCACAAACACTCTTACTGACAATCTTACTGATTAAGAGGCCTCAGATTTTCCATATATATAAAGAACAAGTAAAGACTCCTGTCATAAACTATATTATCTTCAGCTCCAATTAATTTATCTGGCACTGTTTTCTACCATAGCAAGAGATGCAGCCACAGTTAAAGCATCTCTTTAGAAAATATTTGGAATTTTTATTAATTTTGTAAGAACTCATTTTTGACCATTTCTGTTTGAGTCTACTAGGTGGCTGAAGTTTTCAAATTACAGTATTTTGACACCAATATGGAGAAAAGGTGGAGATCACATGCAGTATCTTGGCTGCCATCAATCTGCCATATAAGATAGTGGGACTAGTGATAGTGGGAAACTAGATAATTACTATATATTCCTCCTCTCAAAAGTCCAATACACACTGGCTGTATTCGCCAATACGAACTATCTGTCATTTACTTGCCAAAGCTTAATATAACCTGTTTGCTCTGTACAAGGGGTCTGTCTTGTTTGATTTGACCTCAAAAACATCAATTATAAGAAGCACTAACATGTACACCCACCTAAAGCTAGTATATTCTACAATTTTAAGTAAAAGGGATACCAGTTGAATCATCCTGAAACCAAAAGACATGGAGGACAGGAGTAATTCCAAACTACAGCTTTAAAAATTACAGATCCCTTAGGGGCAAAATTCAGACAGGTATCTGAGCACTGGGGAGCAATTGCACAGCTGATTTTCTTGCATTTAGTAGTATCCGTACACTTAGCACTTGCAGTCCTGGGATTAAACGATACAAAGCTCAAAAGCAGGAAGAGCAGATTTAATGGAAAAAGTATAAACACTGGATTAAGGAATATATGGAGTAAGAAAACACTTGCAGGTTTACAGAGGGAAAGAAGAACTGTAGTTTCCCTATCACACACCCTGAAAAGAAGTTGGTAATTGCAAAGCTGTCAAATACCCGCGCTATTAATAGTCCACGCCAGCATTTGCCATAAGCAAATTGTGAAAGTTATGTTTCTTATGTTAATTCCACTCCTAAACACAGCTTTTTGGGCCGAGGGGTGGTGGGGGGCAAGCCCTGCTGTCAAGTCCGACTAAGAAAAACCGGAAGAAGTCAAGCAAGCAACCTCCCCGTGCCTTACAACCTGCAAACTTAAAACAACGGTGACTCAAAGCTCTCCCTACGATCCGGCCCCCCACATCACAGCCTGAAGACCAGCACAGGCTGAGAACACAGGAAGGTGCCGGTCTCGTTTCATCTACATCCTCAGCGACCTCCGGAGGGGAACAATGGGGATCGCCCGGGCGCCACGGGGGAGGCCCTCACACAGAGAGACCGGGCACCCCGCCACGGCCTGTAGGGCCGGGAGGGTCCGCCCGGGCCGGGCTGGGGGCTGTGGGGTAAGGGTGGCCTCCTCTCTCGTCCCCCTCTCCGCCCGGGTGCAGGGCAGGGCGGCATTCCTGGCCCGAGGAGCAACAGGCACCCTGCTGCGGCCCCAGAGCCGGCTGGCAGGATCGGGAATGGGAGCCCTGAGGGGCATCATCGGCCGGGGGAGGGATGCTCGGGAACCAGGTGGGGCGACACCGCACCCCACAAACCTCCGGCTTCCCCGGGAAGGCGCTGCCGCCCTCCAGATACTGAGGCCGCCTACACGGCAATGGCAAAGGGCGAAGATTACCTAAAGAGAAGGAGGAAAAATAAGGCAGGGCAGCTAAAGGCAGCCCCACCATATGGAAAAGGCGCCGAGGCCTCTCGCTCGGGTAACACCGCCAGCGGGTGCCCTGTGCAGCCCGTCTCGGGAGAGACTACGGGATTGAGCCCGTTCCGTCAAGCCTAGCCGGAGCGAGGTCTGCCCGGGGGCTCAGCATGGGCACTCTCCATCCCCCCGGGGGAGCTGGGCCGCACACTGGGGCGGGCACAGGTAACTCTTCCCCGGAGGGCCACGAGAGAGGGGGCGGCAGCGCCATCTGCGCGGTATCACCGGCCAAGCGAGCGGCGGGGCCCGGGCGGCACCTGGGCAGCCGCCGGGTTACATCACCGCCCCTTCCCTCCGTCCGTCCCCCGGGGCGCGGCGGCGGCAGCAGCCACATGGCAGCGAAGACACCCGCACTGCCCCGCACGGGGGCGGGGAGGAGGATGAGGAGGGCGGCTGCCGGGAGGGAGGAAGGTGCACGCGCCGGGCCGCTCCCAGCCGGCGATGGGAGGGGTGGCGGGGGCTGCGCGTCTGGCCCGGGAGGGAGCGCGGCGCGCGTTACCTGCCCGGGTGGCTCCCCAGCTCACGGTCGCTCAGCGCCGCCGTGTAAATCCTCCGGTATCTGTCGGCCAGGGCCTCCCCGGAGAGCAGCAGCTGATAGCGGCCCCGGCAGCCCAGCGGCGGCGCGGGCAGGGCTCCCAGCCCGCCGGCCGAGCCCTCCTCGGGCCCCATGGCCGGAGCGGCGCCGCCGGAGGAGAAGGAGTAGCCGCGTTCGGCCCCGGTGCAGGCGGCGGCGGCTCCCGCAGAGGCGGCGGCGGCTGCGGCGCTGCTCATCCCCCTCCC
>VYZT01061304.1:18935-44389 GCA_013400735.1 Pomatostomus ruficeps
CAGGACAGCTGACCCAAACTGTCCAAAGGGATATTCCATACTCAGAACAGCGTGCTCAGTATAAGAACAGGGGGAGTTGGCCAGGAGCTGCTGATCACACTCAAGGATGGGTTGGGCATCAGTGAGCAGATGGTGAGCAATTGTATTGCACATCACTTGTTTCTCTTGGGATTTATTCCTCTCTCTCTCTCCTTTTCATTACTATTATTACTGTTGCTGTTAATATTATAATTATTATTATTATGTTTTAAATTGTTTCAATTATTAAACTGTCCTTATCTTACTGCATGAGTTTTACTGGTTTTTGCCCGTTTCTCCTCCCTAGCAGGGCAGGGCAGGGAAGTGAGTGAGTGGCTGTGTGGTACTTAGTTGCCAGCCTGGGTTAAGCCATGACATCGGCTTGCACTCAAAAAAATGTCTGCATCCATTGGCATTTCTCACTTATTACTTAAATGCCACTGACCCACTCACATAAAGTTATTTTCTTGGAGTACTTGCATTATCTTGAAGCAGCCAGGCACTTTTCATTCCATTAATACTTAAGACAGGTGTTGGGAAAATCCACAGGACTAAGTTTTTTTAAAACTAACTGATCACAGAAGTGAGCCACATCAAGAAGTCTAAAACCTCTAACTCCAGATTCAAAGATGATATTTTTAATTTTTTTTCCCTAGAACTGTCCTGGTACTTAAAGATCTTAAAAATCTTTCAAAAGAAGAGAAGTAGAATAGTTTGTGCTGTTATCAGAGATACCAACAGAATGACAACAATAATTAGTTTTTATTTATTTTAATGTCACTCCTTAGGTAACAGGAAAGACTTCAGAGCTAGACAGCCAAAGATGAAATAGCATTAGTTATGCTCTTACACAAAAGTAGGTCTCATTAAGTAAATCGTCTTTCTCTCTTTGACAGAAATACACGTATAGGTTTCTAGGTTAGTACTACACAATATTCCAACTCAAACATCAACACTATATAGAACATAAATAGGTTATTGACTAGATGATGGACAAGTACTTTTTGAGGTGTCTCAGTATATGTGCTTCATCCATATTAACCGAATTTACTTCTATCTTCTGCTTCTGCAACTGACCAGTTTCCAATTCCTTCTACACTACAGAGTAACTGAAAAATTAGTGTTGTACAAGAAGAAACAAACATCAAAAAAACCCACCAAAAAAACATAACACAAAGCTACATAATGTTTTCATTTTTACAATCATGTTACTTAACATTCACAAGTAGAATACGCTTTCCAATATCAACATTAAAAAAAACCAATAATTACCTCTGTTACACTTGTTTGTTTGTTTTTTTAAGAGAAACACGACCACAAAAGTAGCATAGCTGTGACAGCTTCCAGCTTTGTACCACTACTGCTATTAAACAGACAGGCTTTATTTTTAAAACTCAAAATGCTATTCAGTTGCCAAGCAGAAAAAAGCCTCCTCCTAGCCTTCAGTTCACACACCACCTCTCACCTTTCTCGCCTTCATCTTCTCACCCCAATAACATCGTTCTCTCTGAGCTTGGACTGCCTTTAAGACGGGACTTCCTTAAGATGGGAATCATATACCTTAGCACATTCACAGCTGGGTACTACTGTTTCTCGAAGTGAAGCAGGCTATTTTCCTAAGTCTACAACATCAAAGCACAGTGTTATGAAAAAGGACTAAATATAATCCTTGATTACAGAATGGAGAAGTGAGGCAGAGAAGAAGAGAAATGATTCTGTATTTTTGTATCATGTTTTTGAGTTACACCTATCCCTCCTGCCATTGCATTGAGTATAAGTACTCCTAAATGAGTTTAAATTGCCATAAAAAAGTTTGGATAGAAACACCCTTCAGGTTGCAATACAGAAATGCTTACCTGGAGCAAGGATTACACCTGACCCTATTCACTATCCGTGCCCCAAAGGGCAAGGGAAGAAATGCAGGTTCTTATGATATTGTTTATTTGTAAGTATATCAAAAGCACTATTCACGTATATATTTTATATGTTTCATGAAGACATTAAAGAAGTACATAGAAACTAATGATCCATCAGCAAGCATTGACATGGGCATCTGTAAGTTCTGGCCACAAAATTTAAGGTTTTGAAAATAGCAACTTTCAAAGTAGCAACAGTATAAACTACATTATAACACTTGTTGTGATAGCGCAGTAGGAATAAAATATTTTGTGGAAAGAGTATTCACCGAATTGCATACTTATTATATAAATTTAATACTAGGATAATATTCTATCTTGTAAAAATCATTAAACATCAGGTTAAGGAGCAGCTGTGATTTTTAAGTAGAGACTTATCTCTTTGGATTACATCTCTATCTGTTTATACACCTTACATTTTTATAGTCTACAAAGCAAAAAACTAGAATGAATATTAGAACTTCTTATTTTATGATTGACTGACTACTGAGTACTTATAGAGCAGGTGGATTCTTAGCCAATTTGTTAATTTTGCATGTTCTCGTTTTTTTAAACAGGTATAGCACATTTTACTAACCAAAAAAATCACCCAAGGAACAGAAATACAAGAATGATATTCAATGAGGCTTTATCCAGAAATTAATCATCACCTTTGTGAATCCTGTATTTGTATAAATCCATGTAGGTAGAGGCATTTAGAACAACATACAAAATAAGTGGTCACATGCGGGTGTACTGTTCCCACTTCTTTCTTCCAGACCCACTTTACAGGTGTGAGACTAGGACTGCTTGCAGTGTAGTGCTCAGAAATAATCTGGAAGCAGCATGTGTAACTGTTGAATTTAGGACAACCTGACAACCTTCTTAAAACCTCACTTCATTCAAAACAGCGATTGGAATAATGATTTTAAATCAAGAAAGTATAATATAGATTTAGTTGTTTACATTTTGATGACAGTTTGAAGTATTTTCTGCTCAAAACAGTCACACTTGGAATGATGACCTATAACCTCTTCTTTAGAGTAGTTATGCTTGTCATAAAAAGGCAAGACTTACTTTACTTAATTATATTAACTGAAGTTTAGGCTCAGTTAGATCTCAGACTAATCTGGCTTAAAATCTAACAAAGTACCTATCTCAGTCTATCACAAGCAGTTAATAATCAATATCCTTCAGGTTGAATTCCCTAATTTTAACCACCTCTGTGTGCATTAGCTGTGCTGCCTATGCTAGACATCTCTTTCCATTGTAAATGAAAAGACATGAGTATCTTCAAATAGCAATTCATCCTGCTTGTTTTTATGGTGGAAAGAATTGCCCTCCAGATGTGTCCACCATTTCTTAATTAGAGCTTGAAACAGATAAATAGCATATAAAAGCTTTAGACATCTCTTAATCAGGCAGTTATGATGTGTTTTCCAGTTCCTTTACTCATCTTGATGCAATGCAAAGCAGCAAAATAAGAAAGCAGATATTCCTTATGGTGCAAGTCTTTCTAGAATGTGTTAGAAGGCCATTTACTTTGATTACAGGTGAACATTGAATGCAATTTACTTTTGGCTGTAGCTCTGTTCTGTTGTAAGAGCCAGTAAATTCAAAATATATTCATCTTCTTTAGCCCCTAAACTCTTACATGTTTTTACCAAAGGTCTTCCAGCAAGTCTTACTGATCTCATTCCTTGATCTTGACAATGGAAAAAATTGTTTTTCAGACTTCAAGAATTTTGCTAATCAGCTACTGTCATTTTTTTTTCCACACCAGCTCACCTTCAGGTAAACCTATATCCCACTCTAGTCCTGAGACCTTAATTATTAGAATGCTCCTGGCTGTAGCTCATCTAACTAATTTTTCCACTGCACTTAAACAATATATCGTTTGGGCTTTGGGTTTTTTTGTTGTTGCTGTTTTGATTTGTGGTTCTTGAGGGGTTTTTTGGTATTTTTTTTAGTATAGGAACTGCTTTTGACTGGTGCTTTAAGGTCCTGTGTCAGCTGATCCCTTAATTTGTCCCAGTTTTAGGAAGTTCTAGAACAAGTGTTCTTTGCTTCAAAAATTTATAATTTTGTTTTTTCTAGATCTTTTTTACCTCATGAATTTCCAGAGTTTTACTTCTGCTATGTTCTGAGAAAAATATAAAAGCTGGTATTTAATTTATTGTTCTCTGAATCTGAACCTTGGTTGTCATGTTTATAGGAGGCTGTAGGCCATATAGTCCCATGCAATTTTTAGATATATGCATAGATAAGGTGAGCCCTCTCATGGAGTCAGTTTTCCCCTAATATTAAAGAACAGTGTAGGAATAGCTCTTAAAAATTCAAGGCCTTCTGATTTTTTTTTAATTAGCAACATTTCTGTATAAAATTTATGACAAAGCTGCCAAGGCTATCTGTCTTTGCAGAAGTAAAATGAGTGAAAATTTAAGTTTAAGAAGTTTGCTTTATTTGGATAAAATTATCTGAATTATAGGGATGCTGATAAATAAACTTCTCTAGCAGAAGGGTGCTGCTAGACATTGAGTAAGATTAAAAATCTTACTCAATGTCTAGTAAGAAAAGGAAAGCTATATCTTCATGCAGTTAGAATGTCTTGGATTCACTTATTTAGTGATTTGTATTTGAAAGCAGCCAAGTTCAAAGTGAAGTTATATTAGTAACTTAGCTATGGTGACTTGGTAATAAAAGCTAATATGAATTCAGTTTAAATGAGTGAAGCTAATAGCAGATAATCTAACATTTTAGATATGCTATAGAATTTAGTATGTTTGGTAGTTTAGGAAGTCTAAAAGGTATGAATAATTTATTTATTAATGTGAAGCTATGCTTTCTGCCAGGGTGTTTTAGAAGTAAACAAGCAACCAGGCTGGACCTTTGATCGTAGTAGTTCAATAAATTTAAGATTGCTTTTTGATTTCTACTAAATGAAACCTATAACATCCTCTAATAATCCCAAAGTGAGTAGTCCAGACTGAATGCAGCAAAGAAACAAGTGTTGACTGAGTCGTAGGTAGTCAATCTGAACTGACAGGCAAAATTTTACAGCTTTAAACATTGGTCCTGGAAAGAAGCAGAGCAGCCATCACTACACTTTGGGAAGGGAGCCTCATCAGTGAAACAAATTTCTACTCTTTATTTTCTTATTTGACTTCCTTTCTGCTATACTAAGAGCAAATAGGGCAATCTAAACTATGGAATGTCCCAGTGTCTGGGTCCAGCTACAAACTCCAACTGCATTCCAGCTTCATATCAGATAGAGAGCGAACCTTCATCCTTTTTCCCTTCTTGTTATGAAAGCATAAGGAACAGGAGGTGATTTATTTGGGTATCACCCGTACAGACAGTGCTCACAAATTCTGACATGCAGGAACTTTTTTCGAAACTATGAAAACATGCCTTGCAATTTATCAGGCAATAACAAGAAACAAGGGCACTCCAAAAGAAATAATGATTAAGAACAGTCAGAGAAATGGATCAGTAAAATATTAAGAATACTAGCAAACTAAAGAGAGAGCAGCCAGTCAGTCTCATAAAATTAACCAAAGAAATATAGCTGCAAACTCGATTAACTCATCTGTTTTGGGCAAAACTGAATACAATTATGTGTAAAAAAAATGTTGATGTCCTAATTAACGTACTCCTTTTAAGATTGATGGTGATAGCAAGAAGGGAAATGTTGCACTGTATGGACACAAAGAAAACACATGTAGCTGAACTAGGCTGAGGAGCCAAAAAAGAGAGAGAGCCAAAAGAGAGAGCTAAAAGAGAGAGAGTAGAACTCTTTGACTTTTATTTATATGTTTTTAGAAATTACTGTGGATTGGAGGTAGAAATTACTACCTCTCAATCACACTGGTCAAAGGAAAAGTCCATCACATGTCTCCGCCTAGGAGAATGGAATGAAAACAACAAAGACAGTTAGCAAAAACATGGCCATGTTTACAACAGCATGCGTGAAAAAGTACTACAGTAAAGAAAAACATTGAAGAACTGCAAAACTCAAGACAACAGGGAAAACTCTTAGGACTGCCAAACTTGAAACTGTGCTTCATCTGATTATTTGGTTTACTTATGCAGAAGAAAAAGAGATATTTCTGCTTTTCCCAACTCACCTTTCTGCTATGCAGATTGCAGTTCATTCTGGGAGTCAGCAGTGTGTTGAAACATTTTGGAGTCCACATTTTTCCAAACTAATTTTAGACAAATAACCAAAAATCCAGTATTGGAAATATAATTGCCTTGACTCTTAGCTTTCAGTGGGTGACTCAGATACTAGGTAGGCTAGCCTTTGCCATCTGGAGGTGCTATGGAGAGTTACTTGAGTCCTCTATCTCTTCTTCCATGTCTTTAAACAGAAACTGTGATGGCATAAATTGCACGTCTGGTAAGAGATACAGAAAATTCATAGACTTTTTATGGTGTCATTCAAGCTACAGGACTTTATAAAGCTTTATAAAACTTTGAAAAGTTTCAAAACTAGCAAGATAATATCTTAGTCTGATAAGAGAAGCTTTTCAATTAGTATCACAACAAAAGTCATCTTGCTGGAATATTTACCATGAAAAAAGTCTTCTTCTTCTTCCTGTTTTTTCAATCAGAGTTTGAGTTGACAAGGAAATCTGCCTGATGGATATATTTTCCAAAACCACTGATATACATGGGGAATTCCTGCTTAAACACACATTCCCTCTTGCAACTGCATCCAGCTTCTCACACTATATATATATATAGATATATATATACACACACACACACATATATATATATCAATTGCTTTATATAAAATGATTCAGCTATATCACTAAAAAATCTTGTGATCTGGACTCTGTAGTCCCATATAGAGATGTAAAGACCAGATTCTCCTCTGCACCATTTTTTGACTGTTGCTCCATTTGGAAGGGAGAGGATGAGTTCATCTAATTATGCGCCCCCATGAGAAGCATGAGACGAAACAGCAAAATCATAAAACCATGAATGTTTTCTCTCTACATATTCTCCTGTGTTCTGTTTGTACCCTAATCTCCAGGATTTTTTTATGTTTTCAGTTTCAATATGAATTTAAATGTTTTAAGTGAAAACCTGATGTGTTAGTGTCTCAAGATATGACTGGACACAATCCTTCTGTTGCAAAAGTACTGAAAGAATTGACAGCCTTTGCTAAGAGTGAGTAGTCTCATGGCAGAAGGGATTTTTGCCCAAACATAACTGATGAGCATAATTTGAGATGTCCTAGAGAATTCAGGATGTCTTTAATATCCTATACAGAGGACCTGAAGGTATGACACAAGTCCTGTGAGAGACCTCCACCTTTGGTGCCTTTGTTAGAGGCCGCTGAACCAGACCCTTGTTGACCATTGAAATGAACATGTGCCATATGGATCTCAAGTCAGTAGACATGACATGGCAGAATTCTGTCCTAAACAATCTCTGGAAATTCTTTCCGGAGTCAACAGATCATTTAGTACACATCAGAGATAGGGAAGCTGAAGCATGGCTGAGTGGCTGGCATTGAGATAACTGTGCTTCAGGTGGTTCTTGCTGCAACTCTTAAGGATGATGGAAGACTGTGAGATAAGAGGACTTAATATTGTGACTGGGTCTATGAACCATATTCTGTGCAGGCTGCTCCATAGAGAGAAAACTGAAATTTGCCAATGAAGTCCCAGAACAGACTGCTTTATTGGATTTGGGTCACTTAAAAACTGAAAAGTTAGACTAATTGTATATTAATGATCTCATGAGAGTTCTTTGTGGGGAATCCCTTTGTCTAGTGCCAGGCAAGTTTAACACAGAGTTTCTGAGACTGCTGGGTCTATGTGAAACTGATCACCTCAGGACTGCTCACGATGGGATTTAGTAGTCCAAATGCAGTTTACTCAAGATCTTTATTCCATTTAACAGGCTGAAAACGTCAGTCTGATAATTTTACCACAGCCCAAATTGTGCAACAATTGTCCAGGAATGCAAAGAAGAGGGAACCACTGACTTCTCACTCCATATCCCCACAGAACTTAAGGTTGATTTTGGTCATGTGGATGCACGTGCTGTGTCTACTTTGCCTGCTGAGTCAGGCAGCTCAGTGCACGCCATGCATCTGGCAACTGCTTCAAGCCAACCCTTTTCTGGCTTGGCAATTATCTGCATTGCTCTTTAACCCAGTCAAACAGCGTGGAGCTCAGCTCAGGGATAAAGTTCAAACTATCTCTCTGGACTTTTTAAATCTATCCGTATCTTAAGGGACATCCTGCTGAAAGACTTGAAAAGTACGCAACTAACCTCTTAGTAAAAGAATTACTATTACTTACACACTTGTTGCTTCTTTGACTGACTTTGATGGTTTCAGGAAAGTAGTAAAGAAGGAAGACTGCATTACAGCTTTAGAAACCTTTGAAAAGCTGTTCTGTCCACAGCTACATAGAGCTTTCCAAAGGAGTTTTTCCTACAGGCAGTCACTTCAGAGATAGGAACAGCACATGTTATCCCAGAAGGTTAATGGAGAAGGGCACCTGATCTATTTGTGAATTGCAGGCTGTTCCCATGGGAGAATACTTGCTGAAGAAGTGTTTAGATATTAAGTGCGAACAAAATTGGTAAAATATTTTTACTGAAGATGTAAACTCTTGTCCAAAATAACCGCTCCCTTTCCTGAAATTACCAAGTACAATTAGGATATTAATGACCAGATTAATAGGCAATATTAGGAAGGCTCCTGGAAGTATACCAAGTATTGGATGTACAATTGCACATTCAGTTAGAGAGAGCTGTCAGACTATATGGGCACTTCAAACAGGAGGGCAAGGAGCCCTTTAGGCTCTACATGTAACATTAAGAGCAAAGAGACTATAGAAAACTACTAAAAATAGTGTTGTTTTGCAATGTGCTTATTCTGTGTGCCCCACTTGGAAGGCAGAAGTAACACCAGATATCTGGAAGCCAGCTGGGAGCAAATAGCTATTTCTTCACAAAAACATAAATGGGAAACAACAGGGAGGCTGATGTCAATGTCTATGAAAGTAACACCTTTTGAGTCCAGTCATGATGGTTTAGTTCAGCCTCAGCTCTGTTCAGAACCTGAACCTAAGCTTAGGGATTTAATTTAGAGGATATGTGAAGATTATGGGTTGAAGTATGGTAAATAGCTTTTCTTTCTGTAGTGAGGAGTCAGATGTTGACTCTGTACTTCTGATTTGGTCTAAACTACAGAAATCAAATAATAGTTCAAGATATTTTATAAGTTAATAGGTTGTAATATTTTTTTTTAAAAAGCCTGTCCTATAATAAAAAGGGTATTAGAAGTGTCCTAAAAGTTTCCTTTTTTCACGAGGAGATAAACTTATTTAGGACAAGTTTTCAGGGTGGTAGGTTCTTTAGAGTTTGTCCTTTTCCCATTTCCCTTTGGGATTCATTAATTCACTACTGCTGAGTGTATCTGCCTCATGACTGGATTCCTCGGTAGTACTTCCAAGAAAGACAAATAAACAACAATTGACACTTTTTTACTGAAGAACAGGTCATGTTTTTTTACATTTCTCTACAGCTTTGTTTCCTGAGAGAGCTGTCAGGTAGATTTCATGTTCTATTATGCCTACTACATTTTTTCCTTGTGAAAGTGACATTCCTTAGACATAAAAAAATCCCAGCTTTTGCTCTTTAAAGATGATTGGGATGAGATTGTTATGCTAAGAATTGCATTAGATTTAAAACTAGTGAATATGATGGAATAAATTTCATGGGGTAGTTCAGTGTAGTTCACATTGACTCATTATTCAGTTGCTTTACAGAATAAATGTAATTAAATTTTTTGTTACCTTGAGAATAAATCAAACCCAAATCAGAACGTTTTTAAGGTGAAATGAGCCTAGGTGAATATAGGTTCCAGTAAAATTTTGATTTGTTATGTTTGTACACACATCTGCCAGTTGCCTTTCCTGTTACAGACTTTAGGGAAATATTTGCCTTGGGAAGAAGAGACAAAATCAGCCACCATCTGGAAACGAGCTGTGAGAAAGCACCTTCTCCACAAGAAAAATAATAATTAGGAAATAGGAGGTTAACTGATTCCAAAAACAACATCAAGACCTCTCACTTAAACAGAAAAGAAAGGCAAGTGAAAATTTTGCATAAAAGGGGATTGCAGAATGAGATGTAGAGATGTTTGTCCAGCATAATGGGTTTTAACCCATGCAACCCAGACTTATGGGGACTGTAAATTCCTTCTAAATAATAAAAACCCCAAGGTAATTAAGAAATGCAGGATAATTATTTCCCAGTGAGCTTACATTGTTCTATATGCTGCTGAAAATTGGCTAAGCTTCCAGAAGCAGAAAAGGTTGAAAATGACATCTTCTAGTACATTGGCTCACCATCAGGGGAACATTTGAACTGATCCTGTCTTTGGAATAGCTGTATTCAGTTACAAGGTCATCCTTTGACTGTGAAGCACTTTTATGAACCAGAAGACTCTGAGATCGTTCCAGGTAGGACTGCTGGTTTTAAAATAGAATAAAAAAAGAAGAAAAGAAAAGAAAAAGAAAGATGATTATAATAAAATCTAAGAAGTTTCTAACATTAACTCTTTGCTAAATACCTTTGAAGCCTTTATAGGATTTGGAAAACTTCGAGAAAACATGAACAGTAACTTATCTGTGTTCTTGGACATCTGTTGTGAAATTAAAGAGGGCCACAAAGTGATCTGGGGCATGGTACTTTGAAGTTAGCTCAGTTGCTATCCCTATGTTTTATTGCCTCCTCCTCAGACATATCTGTTCATCAAGGGGCCAGCAAGTGCAGATTCAAGGTGGTTAGTGCCATTTTCCCTTGGCATTCCCATCCCTTTATGTAGGTGAACAGCATGGGCCAAGTTACTGTTTAAATGTATTTATTTAAATGTCATTAACAGCAGTGTTAAATGCTCTTCTATTAGTCACCAGGCCAAATACATCATATATATTTTGTGGCTTCTTTTATGGTTTCCCTTATCATCTTATCCACTTGCAGTGAAATGTATTTAGTAGACTGAAAGCTTACTGAGCAGCGGAGAGTCCCTGAGAAAGCTTTTACTTGAAAAGTAAGCACCAGCAGTCTGTTCCATACCGAACTCACTGGGCTCACGGTTTTCCATCATAGAATAACCTAATGATTAGCAGAGTTGCCAAGGAAATGAGAGACCCATATCCCATTACCTCCTCTAGCTGAAAGAGCTGTAAACCAAAACTTCCTGGGTGACTATATCAAAAGACTGGATATTGGGAATAATCTTCAAATCTCTTTTTTTTCTCTAACTTCCTTTTTCTCAAGAGCCACATGAAAATAGCAGAAGGATATTTAATTTTGAAGCCCAAGGTATGAGGCACCCTCTGGCATGGCAGAATACCACAGTTGAAGTCATAGGATAGTTTCTGTATTTACTTTAATGAGTGTTTCACTAAAACTGCATGTCTCACAACAGAAATGCCATTTTGTGGATCTTTTCTCCAAAATTTTCCTAGAATATATTAAACCTACTGAAACAGTTTAGCTAACTAAAAATTTATTCTTGGAGTTTTGCACATATGGCTTAGGCCTCAAAGTACCATGATGTATCATCTCACTTGCTCTGATAGTCTCTTGATTTCTTCCTCTTTGTTTCATGTCTTGGGTAATAACTGAGGAGAACTTTGGTGGATCTCAGTTGCCTTGGGAAGTCAGCTCACATTCTCAGAGTTCCAAAAGCTCTGGGCTTCTTCACATAAAATTCATTACTGTAGTGAAGAATTATATAATATCACAGAATATCACAGCCTTTTCAATCTTTGTCTTAATTTTGAAGCTGTAGACTGTGTCCAGAACTCTGTAACTTGAGTCCAAAACAGATAAGAGACTGGGTGAGTAATATCTATCCTATACGAGTTGCCAACGGTTATGAAGAAAATTGTCTGGTAACTAGAAAAGACAACACTGATGATGCTGCAGTATTGGCAGTTAATAACAACACATTTTCAGAGTGTTTTCATAATCCAAATAATTAGGAACAATGGGAGAGGAGTGTTTGTTACAAACTTTACATAGTTACAGTCCACTTCTATTCGCATGTACAATATGCCCTAGACTTCAGTGAGTTTTAATTAAACAGAACATCTAAAGATTGCAGTGACTGTTTTTGAGAAAATTTCATGAAGGAATGCTGCTTTTGAGAAGACTTTTTTCCTTTCCATAGTTTTAAGAGCACAAAATGCAAACTTTTTTTTCAGTAAAATGACAGTACTTTTCCCTTTTGGAGGATAGTAGTGGAATCAATAAAATGGCTGTCTTTGTTAAAATAATTGTGTCTTTCCCATTTAGTACAAAAGAACACAAAAATTCCTAAAGTATAGGTTCTTCAGTGATTCATTGTCTTGGAGATATTTTTTCCTCCGTCTGTGTTAAAGAAGAACCTAAATACATGAAGGAGAAAAAAAAGGTATCATTGGTAGTATTTAGATAGTTCAATAATGCACAAGATTTCAGTGAATTTTAGCACCCTGGAAAGTTTCAACAATCTGCTGTTGTCTTGTTAATATAATGAAGAACAAGGAAAGAAGTAGCATTGGGTGCTATATTTCTTAGGGCACCCATATGGAACAATTTTTTGTCTGCAAAAGACCACTGCCTGCATTTCCTTTCCTCACAGAAAATGTTAAGCTCAGAGCAAGCATTGCTATGGTGATAACATATTGACTTTTTCTCACAGAGCAAAGAAATGGAATCCCTCCTATGTCTGAAAAAGATGCATTTTTTTTACTTCTTACCTGTGACTGGTGCCTTCAGTCCCTGCCAGGAGTGGTTTCCAGAAAAAGTAATAGTTATATTTTTGTTTTCAACCCAACAAAAGTTACATCACAAGAAAAGAAAATAGTTTTGCTAACAATTTTAAATATTAAGGCCAAGAATAGCTGTGAATAAGGAAGCAGTAGAAAATATCACTTAAATTTTCAGGTTCCACTGTGAGTCATAGTTCAGAAATAGAAAAAGAAAATAGAATAAATCAGTTTATGATACAGATAGTTCATTTTGATGTCAGGAGAAAATTGCTTTAAAAAAGACCAATGTAGCAGGGCAGAGGCATCCATTGTGTAAATGGGAACTCAGCTGCTCTCTACCTTCCTCATCAGACAGGTTTCCATCTCATATCAAAGTAATGAAAAACCACTATGACACAGAGAGGACTAGGATACGTGTATTTGCCGCAAATATGTTCTCGGCAGCTGCGTAACAATAGTTGGTGGGCTTTTTTTATTACTTTTCATCTTTGCCAAAGCCAAAGAGACACTTTTGAGTGATATAGGAGAGGGGATGTGGAAATTGTCAACTCAGTGGCTATAGAGATTGGTGTTTCATCTCCTGAATCTTCCCACTGTAGACCTATATCTGAAAAATTACCTATTGTAAAGGAAGATCACCCTGAGAAAAAACAAAATTTAAAAAAAAAGAAAAGAAAAAAAAAAGAAAATGGCAAAGTTTTTAAATGGAAAATTTAATTATTTTAATCTTTTTAAATTACCTCAGAAACTGATGTACCTGTAGTTTAGATACTCCAGTCTTACTCAAAATGATTTGCCAATTTACTGTTTGTTGAATAGTGAGAGGAAAGAAATATTCCTTGTTCTAGTGACGTGATACTAGTGGGCTTCTTGATGTTATCAAAACAGATAAAATGCAATAGTGTATCGTTGGAAAGACTGTTTAGAATTAAAGTTCAACGTTTTTCAGAGCATTCTAACTATTAAACAATTTTGAAAATTCTACATGGGCTTTCATATGGTTATGGAAGATATGGACCCAGGATATTCCAAAAATGCAGAAAACCATTCAGATGACAGCTCTTTATCAAGTTTCTCTCACCTGCAAATGGGAGAATAGATAAAAAGTGATGATCTTGTATCAGTCTACTTCAATATAATATAAAATATGATTCAGAATATTTCTCATATGATTTCCTCAGAAACTCTATGAGAGTAGAAGGTTAGAGTAATAAACCAATGTAGAGTCTGCTTCTACATCTTAAATAAAAAAAATTTCTAAAGATCATTTTATTGAAAATGAAGATCTGTTTGAATTTCATTTTGGTTTGCAACTGATAGTACATTTAGAAATTATTTATTTAGAAATAAACATGAAAGTATTAGTATCTGAATTTAACATGAACTCATTACGATACCATGTAGATTATGCTTTCAAATAACTTTGAAAGCACTGATATTTCTTCATAAATACTCATGAAACAATTTATAAACACAGTCAAAACCTAATTCCCCAAATTTAACATTTGAGGCAGAGAAGAATTCAATGAAAAACTACTTAGCAGTAGCCATAACCATGGGAGAATCAATAATATTAGAAAATGTAAGAGAAATTAATGTTTTTTATTTATCAGTATAAATTTGATTCTGGTGCAAGCATTTTAAAATGCGTTGTCAAGCCCATCTATAAGAAGGGCTGAAGTGAAGACCTAGGAAACTACAAGCTCATTAGTCTTCAGGTTTTGGGAAAATAATGGAATTAATCCTCCTAGAAACCACTACTCTTCAAATGAAGCAGGTGATTGGGAAAAATCAGCACAGATTTACCAAAGGTGAATCATGCCAGATTAACCTGAATACGTTCTACAACAACATAACATCTTCTGTTGACATGGGGAATGCACTGGATGTTGTTTACCTGGACTTCAGTAAAGCATTTGACACTGTTTCCCACAGTTTTCTCATAGACAAACTGGCAAGATAGAGATAGGATGCTTGATCTGGGAGGTATGGAGGAGAGTGGCTGACAGGCTGCACTCAGAGGGTGGTGATCAATGCTTTTTACCCAGCCTGGCAGCCTGTTACAAGCAGGGTCCCTCGGGGATCAATACTGGGCCCCAGGCTGATAAACATCTTCATAAATTATCTGCATGGAGGGATTGAAAACACTCTCACCAAGCTTGCTGATGACAGCAAATTGTATGGTGAGGTGGACTTGTCAGAAGGGAGAGCCCTTTGTCAGAGACACAGACAAGCAGGAAGAGTGGCCCAGCAAGAACTGCATGAAGTCTAAAAAGGCAAGTGCAAGGTCCTGTACCTGGGATGACATAACCAAAAAACCCAGGGAGATGATCAAAAGGCTGGAGAACCTGTCCTGTTGGGAAAGACTGAAGGGGTTCGGTCTTTTCACCCTGGAAAAGACATAGGAGGGACTTCATAATAGTATTCCAGTACCTAAAGGGCAGCTACAAAGAGGACAGAGTCTCTCTTTTAGCTGGGAGCCTCAAGGAGAAGACCAGGGGCAATGGGTACAAGTTGCACCCAGAGAGATTTCATCTTGACGTAAGAAAGAAATGTTTACAGTGAGATCAGTCAGTCACTGTAACAATCTCCACAGGGATGCAGTAGAGTCCTTATCATAGAAGGTTTTTTTCAAGATGCAATGAGACAGGATTCTAGACAATGTCATCTAGGCTCCCTTTCTCATGAAAGGCTGGATCAGATAATATTTCATGTTCCCTTCCTGAAGACTGTGACAGCCTGCTTATTTAGTTGTCTTGTATAAACATCAAGTCAAATTATTCCCAGGTATCTTGTAATTGATAGTATGCTTCTGTGAGAAACTGAAATGCTGTTTTAATTAGATGGTCAAATGAATATCTGAAGTAGTCAACTGCAGAGTGAGGATTTTAAGTTCCTTCCGTCCTTTGTTTTGTTTTGTGTTGAACATTTAAAATCTATACTCAATAAATGTAGAGACTCTGTGTTTAACATTAGATGCAAAACTAACTGAAATGGCTACTAAAATACTTTCGTGACCTAGTTTGGGGAAGAAATAGAATATTTCCACATTTTATGGTAGGGTAGACATATATAATGAGTCTAATATAACAAGTGAATTATTTTTATTAGCTCATCTGTAGTAATTCTGTGTCACAAAATTCTCTGTCAAGGACACTGAATCTAGTCATTCTGATCATGATGGATGCTATAAATCATGAAATCTCACTGAACTCAATATATTAGAAACCTGAATCTCTCCTGAGAGAAAGGCATTGCCTGGTAATATGAGCTCTTTATTATGAATCAGAAATGTCTTTGTTTTGCCTTACTGGACTTCAGTGCTTTCCACTTAGTCAATGTGGGATCTATCATGAATCAGAAATGCTCCATTTGTCAACAGTGCAATGATGCTTTTCATTTTAAAGTGTAGTGGTATGTAATAGCAGGAACACCATGTCCTGTGTTGGTCACTGTGTTCTTCTAAAACTTAGATGAACTGGAAAGTGTTCAGAGGAAATCAAAAGAACGGTAAGAGGGTTAGAAAAGTTTAAGTATGAGGAAAGGTTGAAGAGCTTACTGATACCACTGTGAGACTGCTGTTATCTTTGAATGTTCATGGTAATTTAAGGAGGTCCCTGATGGCTGGGAAGAAGCAGTTGTTACATGTTTTTCCAAAAGGGCAGGAAGAGTGATAAAGTGAACAATAGGTCACTTAGTCTCCCTTCAGTCTCTCAGAGGATTACAGAGAAAGACCTCATGGAAATTGCTTTCACACCTGTGAAGGACAAGTACGTGTTTGGGAACAGACAGAATGGATTTGCCCAGGCCAAAGTATGCTTGACTGATTGTCTTCTTAGATGCCAGTGACTCTTTGTATGGGTTGGAGGGAGTAGTGTATATCATTTGGCTTGGAACAAGCAAGGCCTTTGACAATAGTCTCCCACAACAAACACATAGCCTAGAAGAGGAGATCCAGACTGGGTGAGATACAAACTGGATGAAAAACTGTATAAAACTCCAGGCCTTATGGGAGTGGTCAACAAATCGAAGTCTAACCAGCAGTGATATTCCTCAGTATTGTGATTTAATCCCAGCTGGCAACTCAGCCCCATGCAGCTGCTTGCTCACTTCCCCTGTGCTGGGATGCTGGAGGGAATTGGAAGGGTAAAAGTGAGAAAACTCATGGATTGAGATAAAGGCAGTTAAATAGGCAAAGCAAAAAACTACACATGCAAGCGAAGCATGACAAGGGATTCATTCACCATCTCCAGTGGGCCTGCAGGTGGTTCAGCCATGCCCAGGAAAGCAGGGCCCCAACATGCATTATGGTGACTTGGGAAGACAAACACAATTATGCCAAATATCACCCCCTTCCTTCTCCTTTCCCCAGCTTTATATGCTGAGCATGACACCGTATGGTGTGGGGTATCCCCTTGGTCATCTGCGTCAGCTGTCCCAGCTGTGTCCTCTCCCAGCTTCTTGTGCATCCCCAGCCTCCTCACAGGTGGTGTGGGGTGAGGAGCAAAACAAACCTTGTGTCTTGGTTTCAAAGACAGGTATTTGCTAAAGAAGGCAGAAGCCTCCTTTGGAATAGGAAAATGTAACCCCCTTCTCTCCGAATTGGTAAAATTTTGAAATCAAGGGGCTTTCAGGCAATGGTGTGAGAAAAGAGGAATAACAGTCCTTTACTAATATATTTATATATACATATAATGGGACAGACAAAACAACAACAAAGGTAACCACCACAAATAAGAACAGANCCAGAAGTGAAGACGTACTCTCCAGCTATGCTTGGCTCTTTTTAACTAGTCCCATTCCCCCAGTATCTCCGCCCCCTTTGAGGGGGAAATCTCAGATACCTAAGGGAATCTTAGATAACGGCTAGCTAGCTGCACCCATCTCAGAGCCAACTCTTTGTCTTTTTTAATCACTCACCCATTATCGCCTCCCGGCAACTAATCACTCACCCATTATCGTCCCCCAGCAACAAGAATGGGGAAAAATTCCTAAGACAGCGAGACAAACAAAAAAAAAAGAAAAAAATATCCCAAACCCTGACACCTTGACACTCTGTAAGAACTGCTCAGCAGTAACGGAAACATGCCTGTGTTATCAACACTGTTTCCATCAGAAATCCAAAGCATAAGCCCATGTCTGCTACAACAAAGATCACCCCAGCCAAAACCAGAACAATCAGGGGCCAGTATTGGGATGATTCTACTTAATACTTTCATGAGAGGAACCTTGTGGAGTTTAGCAAAAGTAAATGCAAAGTCCTGCATCCGAGGCAGAACAAATGCATGCAGAAATACAGGCTGCTGAGGTAGCAGTAGTACAGCAAAGGACCTTGGGGTGCTGGTGGCCAAAAAATTGAATGTGAGTGGCCAGATTAGAGTGTAGGTAGCAGGTCAAAGCTGTCAAAGAAAATATTTATTCCCCTCTACCTGGCATTATGAAGGCCACATCTGGTATATTGTGTTCAGCTTTGCATGCCCCAGTACTAAAGTTAGTCCAGCAAGTGTCATTAAGAGGATTGAGTGACTGGAGCACATATTGTATGAGATGGAGTGAGCTGGATTTGCTTGATGTGGAGAAGAGAACGTTAAAAGGGGATTATATTTCTGTCCTCCGTGACCCAAAAGTCTCTTGTAAAACCAGACTCCTGTACGAAGTGAACAGCAAAACAACGAGAGGTATTTATTTGCCACAGGTTGCAATAAAGAAAATTGTAACTGAATATAAAGAACAAAATTTCAGGGTGAAAATTGTTAGGCATTTGAATAGATTGCCAAGAAATGTAATAAAATTTCCATCCTTGAAAGTTTCCCTGAACAACCCTATATATTCTTCCATTCTGTTCACTCTGCTCTTAATGCTTCTAGAAAGCCAAATTGGTCTATATGTTTTTGGTTAAAAAATAAAATCTGATCTTCCCTAGGAGAACAAGAAAGATTTTGAAATTCTTTCCAGAACTTCACTTCTATGAATGTTTTAAGGCTAGCTCTACAAAACATAAATTGTGTTTCGCAGCAGAGAGATGTTGGTTTCCTTGATAAATATTAAAATTTTTGCCTGCAAATAAGGCATAAGGAATAAGGCTTTGTCTGGAGCTCTGGAGTATTCAGGCACCTAAGAACTGGAGTCATTAAAGCCAGTGTGTGGATGCACACTGTGAAATGTAAATAAACGTAAGTATATACATGATGGATAAATCAGTTTTTAAGTTTAAGGAATTTATTCAGCTTTGTCTGAACTTGTGATATGGTCGGTTTCTGCTCATAGTAGGGACCTATTTCAGAGTTGTGTGCTTATGTAAATATTACAGAGCACAGGTAAAAACTAGACATTGAGGTGTTCTCTCCTGGTCTTTTTCTCTTTCTTTTTCCTTTTTGTTAATTTTTTTTAACCAGCTGCTCAATTGTTAGTATACTCAGCAAGGTTAGACAAGATGTTGTGAGAATTCATGCCAAGTCAGCATTTCTTAAGTGCTTTGAAGATAAAAGGCAATATAAAGCACTAATTATCAGTACTAATTAGCATCCCACCAAACAAGACTCACTGACTCGTTTTTCAAGTCTTTAAAGGGTTGTCAGCAATCTTCTGGAAAGCTTGAAAGCCTTTTTCTCGCAGACAGAAAGTGAGAGCTGGAAAGCCAGTGAACAGCTCTGGGTTTACCTGACTCCAGTCAGAGTAAATTCAGTGTCAGGTGTATCAGAGGCTGACCTCTAATTTGGGACCATTCTCCAAGCCACATAGGTAATCATTAAACAAATGTAATGGGGTCAGATTCATAACACATACAATTCTGTGAAATTAATTATTCTCTTTCCCAGGATCTATACCCAGTGAGTCTGCTTGGTAGATATGATTGACTCCCTGGTTTCTCTCCCTGAGGATATTTTTCAGATGGTAATGTTAAACCTATTCCCATGTAAGTCCAGTGGCATAAGAGTCCTGTCTTTTTCATCCTAGATATTTTATGCCGCTAAGGTACGATACAACATATCTTAATTTTAGGGGTGTTGTCTGTGTATGAACTTGGTGTCTTTGATCTAATTATATTGTATCTAGGGCTAGGTATGATTGATAGCTATCCAGATGTATTCAGATGATGAAATGTGGGTGTCCACCCCAGCCTGAGAGCGACAGCTTTCTCAAGTCCAGTGACTGGGCCAATTATCTCTCTGTTAGAGTAATAGAACCCCTCAAACTTCTCTTTAATGTAGAACATCTACATTATAGAAACAGACTTGAGCAGGTTGAATACCATCTGTGTCTATCAGGCAAGTTTATGTCAAATGTACCCATTGGTCTAATCAATTACAATTGAACTGAGCAAGCCTAACACACGTGAGAAGAATTAATCCCTTCTCAAAATGTGATAGAAGGATCTTAATGAGACAGAGAGCTGTTAGTGATGCCTCTCCTTAATGTTTTGTCAAAGTGTGCCATGTGACGTTACCCTTCCACACTGGAGCATTTGGGAAGAAGCAGCTGGTTGGCTTGAATGCCATCCTTTCCCTGAGGGATTCAAATCTATGTCTCTAGAGAGTCAGCCTAAACAGCGGATGGTTGTTTTGAGAGCAGATGCTTTCCATCTCATTTCCCAAAGAGGTGCCAGCTATTGCAGCAAGAACTTCAAAGTTTATTGCACCATAAAAAGGTAATTGAGTTTCTTCCTGGGCAAACCATATAACCATTATGTTGTCTTACAGGAAATGTTATCCCGTATTGTGAGGAACCTGACCCCATCATTTATCACTGGGCAGGTATTTTTATCAATTAGCTATTCCCTGATATAACATTTGAGAGCCTGAGACTTCCACTGACCTATTTCAAAAGACAGGAATTGCTACACCTGCATTTTGTGCCTACACCTAGCTTTCACTACCTTGGAGAGCCTGTCATGGACAAAGGCAGAGGACAGCATAATTGCTGGTCACAGGCAGGCTTCGGCCAAATCGCTTGGCTTTTTAAAACTTGCTTTTTTAGGCGTGCATTTAAATTCAGAACGTGTGGGGGACATGCAGAGTTTAAACAGTTTTGCAGAAACCGAGGAAAGATTCTGAGAATCTCAGATTTGGATTTATAAGTACAAGTATACATGCAAGTGGTTTTTAGGCCTCTGCCCAAGATTTTATTGTAACTACTAAAAATAATTCATGACATCTGTCTGCAGGCACAGTTTTAAATTACAGCTGCTTCTCATTCATAAACTTTCATATGTGTGTGTGTGTGTTCAGGGTAAATACACTCTTCAAACCTTTATTGATTTCTGGGATGAACAGATCTGACAGTAAGAGGAGACAGAGCTGCTAACTTCTGCAAGCTTCCAAGACTTAATGTACTTTCTTTAATCTCACAGAGTATGAAAAGATCAGCCTTAGCCTATTAATTATCAGCATTAACACATAAGATATAAATTAAAAATCACAGAATCACAGAATCGGTCAGGTTGGAAGGGACCACAGCGGGTCATCTGGTCAAGCTTCCTGCTCAGCCAGGGTCATTCTAGAGCACAAAATATAAAACTTAAGATATAAATCAAAACTTGCATTTCCTTAGTGTCTTTCCAGAAAAATAAAATTTTTGGCATTGTTCCTAAAGGAGAAAATGGAAAATTACTGTATTAGGAGAAGTTCAAAAAACAGCTTAGAATGTTAAGGCTCTATAAGCTTTGAAAGGAAATGTTGTTACAGGCAAAAGCTGTAGGCAATAAATATCTTAATTGTTTAGAGGTCCTAGATGCTTTTAGGCGTCTGTGCGTATGAGCAGTGTACAAGAAAGTTGGGCTACTCACCTGGACATCATGTGCTTGGAAAGGAAGGAATTTGGAGCTTCAGAATAGGAACTGGTGTATCTGACTTCATTGAGCATGCTGCTACAGAGTAGAAGGAATATAGAAATGTACCTAAATTCTGCCCTTCTCAGAAGCTGTGGTTCCGTCACAGGCTGCATAGAAATGTCCTCTTATGCTACAAGTGCACAGTCTTGAATTCCATGTAAAAGACAGTGTATATGTCACAGTGTCCTGTGCAGGGCCAGGAGTTGGCATCAATAATCCTTGGGGGTCCCTTCCAACTCAGGATATTCTATGGTATCTATTTCTTTCTAACAATCAAGTAGATCAGTTTTATTTAAAAAGACATATAGGATGAATTATTTTACTTTTTCGTATTTTAACCCATAATTTGGGATTATATCGAAGGCCATCTGAAGCAGGAAAACTAGAGTTGGATGGATTTATCTTCATAGTTTGATTAGTGTCTTTTTATATGTGGTAAAATATATATATTAGTTTTGTCATGGCCACCAAAGTGAAAACCAAATGCAACAGTACCAGCTCTGTTGTCACATTTGCAGTTTCTATAACCCGCAGCCATTCATGTTCTTGCTTACAAGTTGCTGATGGAATTCCTGGGATTTTTGTTTCTTTGTGGTTTTGGATTTGTGCTTATTTGTTTGTTTTGTTTTTGTAGTTGTTGTTTTGTTTGCTTTGTTGGGGATTTTTTGGGGCATTGCATTTTATGATCCTATTTATTCATAGTTTTGAGCATACGTGTCATGTCTGAGAGGCTAATCAAAGAAGGATGAGTGCAAAAGACATTTAATTTACACAGCTTTTGATGGTGCCAGTGTTAATCCAGATTCCTGACAGGCTTTTCTGGGAACTGTCTGGATCTGCAGTCATATTCCAGTTCGGGATGCTGATGAACTTGAACATGATTAAAATATCTGTTGGGAAAAGGAAACATAAAGGCAAATAAACTACTTGAAAATATAAAACATAAAGCGTTGAAAGGAAGAGTGAGATGATCCTCCTGTTGTCAGTGAGGCTGCAAAAGCATATTTTCAAGCATAACATTTAGGGGCAAAAATAATGATGTTAGAGGGTTGTTCATTAGTCACTTGTTTTGAAATAGAAGGTGCTGTGTACTATGAATGGCTCCAGTCATCAAAAAAGACCTCTTAGTTTACCTGGAAGTGATAACAAGGGCTGACCTTACAGAAAAACAAAGCTTCTTTAGAGACATATGGAAGTGAACTGCTAAAGAATTAGTAAAAAAAAAAAAATCCACGTTATAAGCTAAAAAACAAGATAGTTGAGATACGAAAGCTAAAATGAATTTTCAGTGGAGAATAGGCAACTCATTTACCTTAATTAAAGAAAGATGAGATTTGAAATGGGCTTGAATCTTACTGCAAAGGCCTTCTAGCACATGTAATGTACTACCATAAAGAGAAAACCATGATAATTCTTCATGGTACATTGAATTTTTATTTCTTCAGTTTTCTACTTAGAGAAAAAATCTCTTCCCCAAGAAATGGATAAAGATGTTATATTGCAAATACATGTTTATGTAATTATATAGATGCACATAAATATCTCCTACCAGAAAGGAAGGTGAGTCATTTAGATGCTAGTATTATCACTTCTGAGCAAAAGTATTAGGCATGTATGTCTTAAAGAATCATCATCAGATTTCACTATCTGAACTGCTACTGCTGTCTCAGATTTCGTGTTCACTGAGTCACTGATTCAAAACAAGAGCTCCTATTTCTAAGGGGTGACCTCACTGTCAGGATGTGAGGGCGATGGTGGCAAAACGCATTTCTTTCAAAGCTCCACTATTTACTGGGCAGAAAATAATTCAAGATTTATTATGTTGCTGAGAACTAAATAAAAGAGTGATTTTGAACTTAGTGAGCTGGTTAGGACCTTGGAAGGCAGAGACTGAATAATTTCCAGTTACTGAATTGCTTATGGGTGCTAAGTAGGTATGGGCAGTTCTAGGTCTTTGTGCCCCTCTAATAATCTTCTGAGCTGGGAGGTGGTGCTGCTTAAAGAGAAAGCACTATTTTATTCCCTTATTCAGACTGAAGATGGAGGAATGGAGAGACAGCCTACTGTGAATTCAATTAGAGCAGTTTGAAAAGTTAGTATTGAGCCCTATTAGCAGCTCTGTATTCTCACAAGGTTTCTTAAAGTGAGCTACGACTGGCTAACTCAAGTAAACTATAATTCAAGTGTGTTTTCATATAACCTTAAACTAACAGCTGAAGGTGGAATCTTCTTAAACCTGTGGATTTTGTTTTTCTGTAAGATTGCATATGACAATCAGCAAATTTCTATTGCATTGTTATCAAACAAGTATTCACAGCAAATGATTAACACCAAAGAGCACTAACTAAGACTTATTCAAGCATCTCTCCTAACCCAGATGTTGGAAAATGATTTTTTTTTGGCTGTATAGCTCATCTCTTGGGCAAATTAAGTATTTTAATTTGTAAAATTATTTCTCCATTTTCACTCAGTGTGAGTGTTACATTCATTACAGCTAGCTTGGCTGCTTTGATAACACCAAGATCAATATACTTTCCTGAATAAAAGTATTAACAAGTTCTGTGTAAGTTCATCATAGGTCCCAAAGAGATAAATAATATGCATTGCAAAACAAAAGAAAATACAGGAAATTGTAGTTCCATATGATAAGAAACTTCACCTTCATTATGAAATATGTTTGAAGGTCAGTGATACTAAATTTTGGATTCTGAACATGATCAATTCGGAACATTTTGTACAAACAACATTGGTGTTTCAGATTTCATAAAAAACACCAACAAGAAACAAAAAATTCTTTCTCAAAATTCCTTCATCAGTCAGAACTGACTAAGCCTGCTCGTTTAGGATTCCTACATTTTTATTAAACCTAATGATATAAAATTAAAAATGTATTGGTTATAAATAAAACTGCTTGCTAATTTTATTGTCAACTCATTTAATAGAATGGATTATATCCCTTCTTCTCCTTCCTGCAGTTCCATTTACCTTCTTATTTTCCTTTTGTTCCTTGCATTTTGAATCTTTTTCTCTTCATCACTCTTTCTGACACATCTTATTTTCCCATTCAGAGTCTATTTTTGACCATATATGTCCTTCTGGCAACCCCTCAACTCCAAATGAGTTTTTGAGAGTACATTTTAGTGTTATTTATATTTTTTAATGCAAGTCAGTCACCCAGTTTTCCATGTAAAGTCCTGACTTCTTTGTTACTCATTTCAGTTCCAAACTTCCCAAATATGCCCAAAATCAGTTCCTAAAATTGAAAACATAAACAATACCATAGGCAAGCTAGGACAGTGGGAAAGTACAGAATAAAACTTCTCTCTGAGCACAGCAATAAATGAGTGCAGTCAGGTAGCACCGGTAGGGAAAAGTGGAAGAAAAAAGGCACAAGCTGAAAACAGAACAGAAGGTGAAATATACATTTCTCATTCTTAATGTCAGTAGAAGGATATACTAAAAATATGTTTAGTACAACAAGGAGTATTAGGGTAGCTGTGAGAACTAGAGAACAGCAATTTCAATAAAGAAATAAAATATTGTACATCACCCTTCAAAGTATTTTGGTCATGGCTTAACCTGAGCCAGCAGTCAAGCCCCACACAGCCACTTGCTCACTCCCCCACTAGCGGGACTGGGGAGAGAATGGGAAGGGCAAACGTGAGAAGACTCGTGGGATGGGATAAAGACAGTTTAACAGGGAAAGCAAAAGTCACACCTACAAGCAAACAAAACCAGAAATTAATTCACCACTTCCCGTGGGCAGGCAGGTGTTCAGCCATCTCCAAGAGAGCAGGGCCCCATCGCATGTAAGGGTGACACGGGGAAACAAACACCATGACTTCAAACATGCCCCCTTTTCCTCCTTCTTTCCTCTCTGCCTTTATATATAGAACATGATGTCATAAGGTCTGGAAT
>VYZT01061305.1:4387-21807 GCA_013400735.1 Pomatostomus ruficeps
AAAAAAAGGAAAAAAAAAAAGGGAAAAAAAACAAAAGGAAAATGTAGGCCACTTGTATGTTAAAAGGCAACTTTGGTCTGCTTTGTGAAACTTTTGACCTGTTGGCTTTATGACCAGCAATCTCTTTCTGTAAGTTTAAAGAAGGTGCTACCATTAGGTCTTGGACCTTACCAGGCATTTTGTAAATGTAATTTTAAAATCAATATGAGCTTTTGAATGATAACTCAATTAACATTAAATTGCTGAGTTTTGCTTGTCTATTTTATACAAGATAGATCATTCTAATTTTCTATGCTTGAATTAGTGAGGTAGAGCAAATTACTCTTTATTGTAATGAGCAGTCCATATGGTTCATTCAACTTGCGTCTCCAAGAGCTGAATCACACACCTGCTTGTCAGCTAAACCTAAAAATTTCATGATCCTTTCAAGTGTGTTTCTCAAGGAAAACAGTATTATTTCTCAAATGCTTCAAGGTGGGGATGGAACCCACTCAGCCTTTCTGCTCTTTTCAGCAATCAGCACTGACTGCAGATTGAGAGTCCTGGATGCATATACAAGATTTGCTACCTTGAACACTATCTCTGTGCACAGCTCTCTGATGTGGAAATATAAACTCCAGCACACGAATTCCTGGTCACCAAGCTGGGAAGCTAGCTGGATGGGGAAGAAGAAACAGGCAGCGTGAGGAGCCACCCTGAGCTGCTGCTCAGAACCCCTTCTGCAGGAGCAGTCCTCAAAGCTCCCTGGAGGGTCCAGGGATCCCCATTGCAAGTGAACACTGCAGCTTTGCTGTGGAGGTTGTACTTTCTCAGGACTAGGTCTCAAGGTAATTCTAAGGAGCAGGAAGCAAGCAAGAGACTTGCAGCCAAGAAAGATGGGGCACATATTCTAGCATTTATGAATTATTAGCTGAGTAATGCAACACCATAAAGAACATAATACTGTATTGTTCTGAAATTGTCTTTGTTGTAGTGTTATTGATAAACACAGTCTAAGAACCCTTATGATTTTCTTCAGTAAAAGAGATCTAGGGTAATCCAAAGAATTGCTTATTTTGAAAAGCAAACCCAAATTTTAGTGACATTAAAATACAAACCTGAAAATGCTGCATCCCTGGTTTTAAGTCCCATGGAGAGCTGAAATATCTTCCAATGGCATCTGTTACTAGTGAAACATGAAATCGTTTTTGGCTTACTTAATTCAATTTTCTTTCAATACATTAATTTCTCTAAGGTCTCCAAACATCAGAGCTTCCACAATTACACTTTCCACTTAGAAATCTTGCTTTTGGTGAATTTAAAGGTTCTGATGGGAACATCCGATGTTGCTGTGCTGTTGCTGCCAAACAATAGTTTTTGTCCAAACAGGCTTCCAAATACCCAGAAATCCCAAGAAAATGGCTACTATAAATGTTAAAAAAAATTACACATAATACACAAAAGTACCCAGCCTTTCTAGTCTAATCTGGTCCATGTACAGCTGGTCCATGGATAGTCTAGATGAATCAATCATTTTTAATACACCTGCAGTGCAGGTAATCTCAGCATATTCACATAGCACAAATACATATGCTCGTATCCAAGAAACCTTTCCCACCACTCCATTTCACAGCCTACAATTCTGGTTTTGCCCTGACTGGAAAAAAAAAAAACCAACCTGCAAGAGAAATCGAGACAAAATCAAGTAAAAGAAAATTTAAACCCCAAACATGAAAATATTCACTTCCTAGCGTGTATGTCTGTTGCCTGACACTGAAGTGTTTTAATGCTTTAAATACATATATATTCTGTGCTGCTGCTGAGATCAGTATGATCTCAGTTTATATCAAGTATCTATTGATATTCTCAAACATACCCTTTTTCCCTCCATCTCACTTCATGCTCCTTCAAGGACTGAAGGTAAGTACAACTGAATACACAGGTGCTGAACTTCTATTTCAGATTTCCTTCCCAGGGGTAGGAGGTGCAGCTTTTGAAAGCATTAAAGTTTTCTTGTCTTAAATGCAGCCGTTTCACATAATAGCACTTTTGAAGCAGTTCAGCAGTGGAACAATGTTTATGCCTCATGAAGCATGCATTTTCAGTCTCACAACAGCGTTAGGAAAAAACCAGCTTCATGATATTAACTAAAAAGGAAAAAGTATGAAGTATTCTCTTAGAACTAAGGAGGGTTGCCCAATATTTCTACAAACAACCCTTTGTCAAGCAAATACAGTATGGACTCTTACAGTAAGTTTTATGTAAGTTTTTAAAGTGTTTCATTGCAGTAAGGAAAGAGAAGCAATTTAGATAACTCACCACCCTTTTATTTTTATTAATAAAACTGGATATCTGCCATCAAAGTAACCATCCAAACGACATTAAAAGGATTTCACGTGCAATCAGGTTTTGAATATTAAACATCACTAAAATTCCAGCAGTGACAGTACAGTAACTATGTAGAAAGCACAGGAAACATTAACAGCTGCTACGAGGAAAAGTAAGATTTTAGGAATAAACTATCACAATTGGCCAAGGACCTGAATTTAGCATTTGATAAAATAGCATCTTAAATTAGTATTAAATTCAAGGCATAAATTATTTGACAATTTTCCTTTTTGTATTTACCCAGTTTTTAGAAGTGTGGAAGAGTTTGCAGGAATGCAAAATGTTTTAAAACCTATTATTAATGAATTATTTCCTTTCTTTGAGATTTCAATTTCTTTTCTCCCTTGAAATTTCAAGAGGCAATGAGATTTAATTCTAATTTCTATACCAAATAAGCCATTATTATTTTTAGCACAGGTACCTAGTAGAGGTCAGAGTGAAAGGTTTCATTTGGGCCAACATAATTACATTGGGCTGCTCACTTATCACAGTGCTTATGGGTGTCCAGGTTTACTGTCAGACACGAGGTAGAAGAAAATAGATATTAATTTACAAGACATCTACCAGCAACTAATACGCAACCAGTCCTGTTAATGCCTCTCAATACTCAATTTCCATTTTAATCAGATTTACTGTCCTGGAAGATTGACACATTAATTACTAAGTTGTCAAAAAACTTATGCCATCCCCTCCTGAAGAGCTCTCATGAAATCATGTCACATCCCATTCACTCAATCACAGCTCTGGAAATTGATCCGTGACCATCAGTGTCACCTCCTCAGTGCACCTGGTGATGCTGTCACAGCTCGTCCCTGATGACAAAGCTACTGTCCCTTGTAACACCGGCACCCTGACCAAGAGCAAACAAATCCAAGAGCTACTGTGTCAGCGTTAGGCATGATCCCCAAACATGGACACTTCTACTTCCTCCAGAGCTTCTCCGGCTGACAGGCCGATAGAGCAGCTCATTTTCTCAACGGCCTCCAGGTTGTACCCCACACATCCATTATTAAATTCACAATACTTTACAAATTCTGAGTGCTTACAATGCAGACATTAAAGTTATCATCCTACTGCACTGGAAAGAGAGTGCACAGCCAGAAATATTTTCAAACAGCATACATTTCCTTATTGTACCTATCAAACAACAGATTACACTTATGCTCCAGAGATCATGTTTTCTCTTAGTGAGAATTTTTAGTAAAGACTTAGAAGTCCTTCCTGAGTTTTGAAAGAAACTCCTATCGCAGTTTATGTTGGAGGCTTAAAACATATTTCTTCTTTATTCAAACCCAAACAACGATAGCAAAACAGACTTACCATTTTTAAAAGGGGTCTAACACCTCAGCAGGCTCCGAAAAAGGCTACTTACACATCTTAGTAAAATGTGGTGTACAGGCTTTGATTCAGGATTCAGAATTCCTCCAAAGACCAAAAGAAGGCAGGAACCCATCCTTCTGTTCTGGGGCCCCAAGACAGCATCAGTAGCACCAAATAATGCACTGCCGTCCCATTTCAGATGATTTCTCACCCAGAAGGGAAGCAGGTGGCAGATGAAAGAAATTGGGAAAGAACTGGTGTATATAATGACCTTATTGAGTCCTTAAATTTACACTTTGTCTCAAGTAACACAGATATTTCCAAAACTAATCAAAGAAGTACTAAATAACGGTAGCATGAGGAAAATCAACTTGTGATTACTGTAAAAAAATTGTGGGTTTTATGCTAAGTTACTCAGAACTTGGGAAAAATGTGGTGTTACGACATGAGATGCTTGAAACTGAAACTAAACAAAACTTAAATGACACTGGCAGGAGGTGGAAAGTTCAAAGTGCACATTAGGGAATCATGATGCAAATTGCTTCATGTGCACTAAATGATCCAAATAGCTAACAAAATTTGTAAGCACTGATCATTCTTGATTTTACTGATGTGATGGTTGGATACAGAGGCAACCTTGAGCACCCTATATTCACTTCCATTTACTGTGAGAATTTTCCAAATTTGTAAGTGGTTGCTCAAATATTTGAGGTAAGCTCAACCTCAAATTAGGTTATCAATAGATGCAATTAATAAAATTAAAAGAAATTTTTTTAAAAAAAGAAAACAGAGCTGTCCATAACCTTCATTCAAGTTTTCCGTAATTTATTTTCAGCTATTGAAGAATGAGATATTTCCTGAAGTACTAAGGCTCAAACATCTCAGCCCCAAACATCACCTGCGCCAACAAGCATACCTTAGGCACGGAGTCACATCCTCTACACAACAGAGATTCCTTGCTTTAAAATACATCTAGAACTTTCAAACTGAAGCTGTAGGTTTTGGTCAACACAGCCCAGAATGCCTAATAAATACAAAAATAGTTTCCCAAGTTACTAGAAAGATGGAATCCCCCTCTTAATTACAGTTATAGTTGCTGAGGAACTTGCACCCTGAGGAACATACAGATGTCTTACTGGGCCCACATTTTTGCTCCATTTTTTTCTTATAAACATTCACATGACAGCTTCTGTATAATTGAGTTTAGATGAGTACGATTATGATATTAATTATGAAAGCTAAGGTAACAGTCATCAGTCTTCAGGTCTAGTCTAGAGTAAATTGGCTGCATCACTTAAAATTAAAAACTACTGTGAATTGATGCAATAATTGCAAGACTATTTGTGTGAGGTCTGAAATTAATTGTGTTAAAACTTACTGATCTCTACATCTATAACACCTCAAAACTACTGCTACAACTGGTCTTTCAAAAAGTCGTAGTCATAATACCTTTAAAATGGAAATGAGATGCAACCAAATTAATACTAAGCCTAATGTAACAAATAAATTCTGAGATCACCATGGCAACCTCCATGGCAATTACATGACAAAATAATTATTATTTTCATTGTAGCAATTCAATATATTCAGAATTGTGACCATACTCCTTATCCAAATTATTTCAATGAAGATCACATCTGGAAGATAATTTTATAGCCTCTAATTTCTGAGAGCGAAATAGGATTAATAGCCCAAAACAATAAAACTGGATCAGTGTAAAATGATCTTAGGCTACATGCTAGCAGATACACAACTCACTGTTTCTCACTGCTCTGCCTGAAGTTCTCCAGTGAACCTGCTTAGTCCCTCTGATTCCTGTGTCACGCTGGAAACTGTTGAGGATTAAGTCTCTCCTGGAGTAAACCATCCTCTGACTACAGGATAGGAGCTTCTACCCATGGACTGAAGTCTGATACTGAACATGCAACCTCACATTCAACTGCAGCAGGACATAATTTGTTTTTCTGAAACCCCATGTTATCTAGCTGATATTTCGTTTTTCTCTATTTTCATTCCTCCAATGCCAAAATTTCTCAACTTTTGTAGTCTCTCTCATTAAAGGTAAAAGACTCAGCTTGCTCTTCATCCATTCAGTCCTCAACTATTTTGGTATTCTAGGCTTAAGAGAAAGGGTTTATGCACATCAATTTATGATTTCTTTAGGAATTCCCCAGCTCTTCCCATTGCACAATTTGTGACTGGTATTTCCTTTATGTGATTACACGAAACAGAGTAACTCCAACTGTTCCATTATTTTTCTACCATCTACTTTAGACTAACAGTCCTGTCATCTAGTTTTAAACTATTTACATTCAAGCTCAATATTTGCTTAGTATTTCACACACTTGTGAAAATCACTATTAATGAACATGAGTTTTGCTTTTTTTTCAATCCTTCTATGACTTTCCTGGAATGAATTCAAGGAGGGGATTGCTGATTAAGGTGTGTGCAACTTATCTGGGTTTCCATTAATTTTTTTTCTGCAGTTCTTAAATCTTAGATTTATGGCACTTAGTATAATAACCAGCCTGATTTTGCTTAATATACACTTCTTGTACACATCAGGCCTCATTTGTCTTCTAGCATGTTTGTGCTCTTTCTAGACTCCTAACAGCTTACAGTTAAAAAAATAATTAAACTGCTTTGCCCACCTTGGCAGCTACAAGAAAATACCTTTTTTTTGATATCTAAAAAACCTTCTTAAATACTTTTAAAACATTGTTCATACTTTTTTCCTCTCTAAATAATATGTCCAAAATTATTGGCCTCTATCATTTTCAGATTTGGATAAGCAGCTCTTTGAAATTCCAAAAATATGTACTGTTTGTTTGCATGATATTCTGTTTGCTAAAAAACCATCTAAGGTCAAGTCTTGATGTTTCCAGCTTAGCTGTCTGTGATACTCTGTTCTGAAAATCAATTTCTCCTTATTTACTAAGATCAGGTCTTTGTAGCTTTATGACACGTCAGATGCAGAACAGAAACAGAAAGTGTGCTTTAGAGCACATTTTGATATTAGCTGCATGAAGTTTCTGCCATTATCACCTGAAGAGAAGGATTGTACTTACACAGCCTTTTTTCCTCTTGCCCATTTTTAATCTGTGATTATGAGGCAGACTGGAGGCCTGAAGCAGTCCCTAAATTATAATCCACCACGCATATTATCTGCTATGACATTTTCCCATAAGCAATTGAAGATTGTTTATGCTTATGACTTGTCAGTTCCTTGAACATAGTAATGTCTTTTGTTGTTGTTGTTTTGGAAGAAAATACGTCCTTCTTAAAAAGCACTGCAATGTGCTTTTTGAGGTTTTGGGGGGTTTTGAGCTCTTCAGTCCTGCTACCCACCCCACCAGACTGTGGCTACACCAAAGTCGACAAGTACCAAGCTGACCACAGGGAACAAAGTGGACACCTCCACCATCTTTCTAAAATCTCTTTCTGACCTCTGGGTGATGGCAAAAAATTTTGGAAAGACCACATGTCGTTTAGCACTGCAATGATAATGACACTTGTCTAGACGTCCCACGAATTTTAGGAAGTTGTCTTGCTTACATTATTTAGACCTACTCTGAAATTCTCTCTGTAGCAGAGTGCACAACTGGAGGACCAGCAGGACTTCTTGCTCAGACTGTGTGCCTCAGTGCCGCGCTGCAGACACGCTTCAGCCCAGAAGGTGTTTCCAAGGGGAATTACAGACATTGCTGGATATTACACAGACACAGTGTAATGATAAAACATGCTGAAAGAAAAAACTACAGAAAATACATGCGTTGTCTTATTCATACATTAATTTTCATCGACCGGATAACTATCTCTCTATTCTAGAAGTACTAAATGGGAGACATAAACAGTTTATTGAAAAAGTTTTATATGCCTATTTCCAGAACTCCAACCAACTTTGATACTTTCCAAGAAGGGACTGAAAAAAAATAATTCCAAATACCATAAATTGCAATTTTTTTCATTGTAAGAACAATCTGGACAATACCAGGCTTAATCAGAGCCCAAATATATAGAGGATCATAAGAAATGTCTCTTATATCTCATTTTTCCATTCCGCAGAAACTGAATAGCTTTTCCTTTCTTTGGGAATACCTATTTGGATATTAGAAGTTAATTTCATAGTACTAACATAAGAACAGTGAAGGTTACTGTTTTTTCTAATTTACATTATAAATTAGTCTACCATGGAACAATCACCACATTCTTCCAGAGCAAGAGATTATTAAAGTTTTAAAAATTTATGAAGTTTCTGAAGATCTCAACATACACGTACAAAATGTCCAGCACACAGCTGGATAAACATATCATGTGATGGGTGAGCAACTGGCTCACAGGTTGGGCACAAAGGGCTATAGTGAATGGGGTGACATCAGATTGGTGACCTGTCACTAGTGGGGTTCTGCAGAACTCCATTCGTGGCTCTGTGCTCTTCAACATCTTCATTAAGGACCTGGACACAGGACTGGAAAGGACACCAAGCAAGTTCACAGAAAATACAAAACTGAGAGGCGTTGTTGACTCCCTCCAGGGCAGGGAGGCCCTGGGAAGAGGCCTTAAAAAATTGGAGGGCTGGGCAATCACCAACCATGTGAAGTTCAACAAAGGAAAGTGTTGGACTCTACATCTGGGATGGGAGAACCCTGTATGTATGAACAGACTGGGGAATCAGACACTGAAAAGCAGTGCCATGGAAAGGGACCTGGGGGTCCTGATTGAGGGAAAGTTGAACAGGAGCCAGCAGTGCCCTGGCCACCCGTGTCCTGGGGGGCATCAGGCCCGGCATTCCCAGCCAGGCAAGGGAGGGGATTGTCCCGCTCTGCTCTGCACTGGGGTGGCCTCACCTCGAGTGCTGGAGGCAGTTTTGGGTGCCACAACAAAAACAAGACATTAAACTATTGGAGAGCCTCCAAATGAGGGTAATGAGAATGGTGAAGGGCCTGGAGGGGAAGTTGTATGAGGAGAGGATGAGCTTGGTTTGAAGTTGGTATGTTCAGGCTGGAGAAGAGGAGACTGAGGGGAAACCTCATTGCAGTTACAACTTCTTTGTGAGGGGAAGAGCAGGGACAGATACTGATCTCATCTCTCTGCTGACCACTGACAGGACCTGAGGGGATGGCCTGAAGTTGTGTCAGGGGAATTTTAGGTTGGATATTAGGAGAAGGTTTTGCACTCAGAGGGTGTTTGGGCACTGAACAGGCTCCCCAGGGAAGTGGTCACAGCACCAGCCTGACAGAGCTCGAGAAGTGTTTGCACAGTGCTCTCAGGCATGGGGTGAGACTCCTGGGGATGTCCTGTGCAGGGCCAGGAGCTGGACTTCTATGATCCTTGTGGGTCCCATGAACTCAATTTATTCTGTGAAAATAGCCTCTCATTGAAAAAAACAAAACCTACATAAGTGTTCTCTTGCAAATCTTGCACCCTTTTAAATGGGTCTCTGACTGAGTCCAGTATGCTTTATAGAAGCAGAGATCACAATTTATACAGATATTGTGCAAGTAAGAAAAATTAATATTAGAACTTTGTAAAAGAATTATAGATGTATGAAGTCAGCAGAGAGACACATTTGACCCAGCCATCCTGCATTGAATGGCGCTGCCACCTGCCTTCCTGCGTGCAGGAAGTGCTGTTCAGTCGGTATTGATGAATTTTAATAGTCAGATTTAAATCCACTTAAAACTGATTATTCCACTGAGTAGATATTTCAGGCACACTGGACAGCTGTATTAAATGCTTTTCTTTGGGATTTGATTACTTACAGTACATTGAGTTTTAACGCATCAGCTTCTGTTAACATTGGATTGATAGCATCTTGAGTGGTTACAATCCAGAGTTATTACAACGTGATTTACAGGCTGCTGAGAGTAAGCTCTGGATTCTGCCATGTCAGTTATCAGAAATTCAATGTTCCTACATATCACAGAAGAACAGAAAAATTCCATATAAAATACAGCTTTATCATACAGCTCAATTTTCAATAGGAAATGTTATCTAAAACTAACGAATAAACACGACACGTGCTAAGGTATAGATGCATAAAATAAGGAAAACATTCCAGCTGCAAAAGTCTTAATCTCTATACAAACTTTTCCAGTGCAGAGAACCACAATGAATTTTAATGGATTAGTCCTCCCAGTGAAAGACATTTGCTTAGTTCTAACACCATTAACAATATAGAATATATCTACTGCAGCACAAAGACACTCTAGAAGGACAGCACCATCACAGTTTACCACTTTATGGTTAAGAATGCTTCCCATAAGCATTTTCATCTACCAACTATCCTTTTATTTCTCCAGTCCAGTATTAATGTTGTATTCAAGAAGCACTTATTTACAAATTCTAAGTAGCTACCTATAGTCTCAAATAACAACGTTGTCTTATCAAAGGGAAGATAAAACTGATCTGTAGTTCTGAAGAGAAATGGCTGAATTGTTAATCAAAAATACATAAAACTTTTAAATGTAAGCACACCAAGAGCTGCTTATGGAATCATAGAATCATTAAGGTTAGAAAAGACATTTAAAAATATTGAATTCAACCATTAAACCACCACTGCCAAGTTCACCACTAAACTATGTCCTTCAGTGCCACGTCTACACATCTTTTAAATACACCCAGGGATGGTGACTTGAGCACTACCCTGGGCAGCCTGTTCCAGTGTTTCACAACCCTTTCAGTAGAGACATTTTTCCTAATATTCAATCTAAACCTCACCTGTCACAGCTTGAGGCCATTTCCTCTCCTCCTATAACTTGTTACCTGAGAGAAGAGGCTGACTCCCACCTTGCTACAGCCTCCTTTCAGCTAGTTGTAGAGGTGTTTCCATGGTTTCTAAGACATCAATAACCCTTGCCTCTTTGCTGCCATATCCATCTCCATCTCCTATTTCCACTGAGATGGCAGGCCAAAGGACCTTTCTAACACATTCAAATATTGATATGCTGTCCCCAGGCTTATCTCTAGCAAGGCAGGTTTTATTTCTTTCCCCCTTCAAATCTAGTTTAAAACTCATTCAGTGATCCCTGCTAACTCCTGAGCAATGATCCTTTTCCCTCTTTGAGACAAGTGTATCCCCTCTCTTGTCAGCAGGCCTGGTATCATGCAAACTGATCTATCATCAAAAAGTTGTAGAGAGCCACTGACACCAGGCTTGGAGACAGGTTTTGGTGTGCTGACTCTTCCTGCTTCTTCTCTCATCACTCCCTGCAACTGGAAGGATAGAGTAGGACACTGCTTGTGCTCCTGATGCCTTAACCAGTCCTCCCAAGGCCCTGAAGTCTCTCGTTTGCCCTCAGACTTCCTGCTGGGACTTCATAGCTGCCTACCTGGAAAATCAATAATGATAATAATCTGAGGTCTGTATCAGGGTGAGAAACTTTCTCTTCATTCCATAGTCTGGGCCCCAGGTAGAAAGCAGACTTCTGAAATCTGGAGTGCATATTGGGCCATTTGTTCCCTCCAGAAAGGAGGCTCCTATGGAAATGGCGCATTCTTTCTTTTAAGGAAGGAGTTTTGATGCAGGGCATAGGCCCCCTTACCTTGGTAGCCAACGCCTCCATTCTAGATAAACAGTCACCCTCATCTTTGTCTGGTTTCACTTGCATTTGGAACCACTGTCTTCATGCAAAGCACCTTGAAAGGTGGGGCAGTCCCAGAGGAGACATCAGATATCTGCTGCATCAGGCAGTAACTTGTAGCCATTGTCCCCTATGTTTAGCCAGACCAAAAAATAAAGAAAAAAAAATAGAGAATCCTGCATAATGTGCACCCTTTCTGCATGTATGGCCTGTCTCAGGGAATGTCTCAGGTGTGAATGGTTATACTGTTTTGTTATATATTGGGCTGCTGCTAGCATCTAAAATCATGTAGACACAATTTTCAAGTATTCTTGCAAAGATACTTTAATCTTGAAAAATATTAAACAGAGAAACACCTATTTCATCGATAAACTATCAAAAAATTTAACCAATTATGTTCTGTGATATTTTACTTAAAATGAAATTATTCTTTACCTCCTTATTACCAAGATAACATTCTCTCCCGTGGGACAGGAAGACTGAGATGTCAGCATCTCAGCATCTCAGTTGCAGCATTGCACTAATACAGCCCAACTCTCACCACTGACTTAAAGAACAAAACTTCAGATTTTTATATTATGCTATTTCAAATCAGCATTGATTAAAAACACTTAGCTGACTTACTATGATAAGCAAAGATGTAATAAGAAACTATTTCAGGCAGAAATCAATAGTATGTAGCCAGCAGAAGAGATCATGAACATTTAAGTCCATTTCCATGACAGGATTTTTCCCTCTCATGTGATAAAAATAAATTGTTTTATCCGGTAGCCATTCATCCACTTTCATTTCCAAATGCATTTTACTTCTTCAGATTTAAGGACATAGATATCTTCTGCTTCCTAACTTTGAAAATTTGAGCTGTGAAAAACACAAAATGGCATTTAACTGAAGTGATATTCCTTGGCTTATACCCTGAGCCATTAGGCTATTACACAGAAAGAAGGGTATCATTGATTTACTCCAGTTTCATTTTTAAAGAGCTGAACGAACACTAATTATTTCTCTTAAATAAAAAGTCCAGGCCTTTGACAAGTTGGATGCGTAGTTTTTGAACTGGCAGAAAAGCATCTCAGAATTCCAGACTGAGATATGAGGGACTACAGAAGCTCTTTTGGGGAATTACAAGGCTCTTCTCCCTCATTATTTTCCATTTTGACTAGTTCTGTTCAATCTCACACTGAAGTGCAGCAGCGTAATACATCTCAGTATTCACAGTCTGATACTTTAAATACTACTCTGTGATGCCAACACTCTCCAAGGGCCACAGAAGGAGGAGGGGAGATTTAAATAAATATTCTGCCCCATTACACTGCCTGTTCAGATCCTTCAAATTCAGTTTTCCACCTCGATGCAGAAAATGTATGGAATTGCTGCCTACCTGTTCAGGCTTTGCAGTTCTGTAGCTGCATCACTCATCAGATGTGCACCACTTTCCAAATAAAATGTTGTGCTCAGTGACTCCCAAGAGAATGAAAAAACTTTCTGGGAAGCAAACCAAAACTGCTTTCATTACTAAAATTATTACACTTTGCTCAAAAATATAAAGTAATAGGGAACTGGTAGAGGATTTTACGCATTCTCTGTCTTACTTCATCAAATATGCCTGTCCTGGATAAATGAAGTAGTGATGGTTCTGCTGTAAACACCTAGCCTTGCTGTCCAAAAAATCCCAATAAGGAGCTAAAAATTACCCCAGTGTTAATCAGTAAAGCTGTAAGATCTAGAAGTGCTTAAAAGCCACAGCCAAACAACAAAGTGAATGTTTCTAAAGAGTTCTTAATTAAGACACCTCTTAAACAAGACCTTACGTGAATTTTGAAAATTATATTTTTCCAATAAAAACAGTAGAGAAAGAAACTTGTCAGATGTTTGGCATTCACCACCTTTGCAGATTGAGCAAGATTCATTCAAACAGAATCAATAGAATATTTATAAAAACCCAAGCTGCTAGGTGGTGAACCAATAACATTATAATCTTCAAAAATTTAGGTGCTTCTCTTTATGCAAAATTACTTTGTAGCACTGTCTATAAGCAATAAAGTATAGTCACAAACTCAAAATAACCAATGACCTAAATTTCATTGATGATTTCACAGGGAAGGGCACCAAAGGAATGAGCATGCTTCAAAAAATCGGTGGGAACTTGGCACTGACAAAACTCTTTCTCTATGTAAATAGGAAATTTTACAGAAAAACTCACTAAAAAAATACTTTACCAGGAAATAACACCAAATTAGTATTTCCACAATCCATCTTAAGTGCATGTCAACTTTTGATTTTTTGCCGTAAAAAAACCTGACACTTACAAAAATAATAGTTTTGTTTTAACAATCTGGTTTTTCAGAGCAAAATAATTTTTATGTAGTCACTGCATCTAAGCCTTAGGGGTTGTCAAAATTCCTCCCTCGTGAAACCTGGATTGATATCAATGAGATGCAAAGAAATTTTCATTAAGATTACTTCCAGCCAAAAGGGCACATCAAGCTACTTTATTGCTCTTGAAGGAGGAATAAGACATATTTCATCCATTCTGAAAAGGATATACATATGTTTTCTGTGTATCAGAAGTACTGGCTATACTTTACGACAAGAATGGTGTATTAACACCTTGCAGCATTAAAGAATGACTGCAAGAGAAAGAGATCCTGGGCCAAAAAAGTCTTTCGTAACTGTCATGGAAAAAGCCTTTTCCTCTTCTCAGAACCTCTTTGCTTAACTTACATTGACACAAATATGCTCAAATCAGTAAGAGCTATCTTGCACAAAAAAGAAATTTCTCAGTTTCTAGATTTCCCCAAAACTGATTTACAGCAAACAGTCCAAGAATCTAATGGCTACAAAACAGCTGTCTTGGAGGCAAAAATGAACAATAAAGATCTGCCATTGAACCATTTCTCTTTAGGCATATGCCAGATCTGCGAATCTGCTGAAATTTTCAAACAAATAATGGCCTATTCAATTGAAAACAGGTCCCTTCTCAGTTACTCAGTTTTTTTCAGAAGGAATGAGACAAGGAAACTCTTCCATTTCACCTTTTGCATTCCTTCCTCTGAATTTCCTAGCAATGGACAATAGTTGCCTTCTCCTCACGATTACCGGCATGGCCGTACCTTTAAGTGGGATTTAACTCTGGAGCAGGCCCTGCTCTGAACAAGCCATTTGTACTAAATAATTTCCAGAATTGCCTTCCAGTCTATATCTTTCTATGCTTCTACTGAGCTTCACAGGTAGCAGCCATATCAAATACCACATAAATCTTTCACTTGGAACCATTCTAGAATCTGCTCCCACCTGTATAACCTGGCGGATACACCTTTTCCTACCTGTGGCATTCTTATCGTGTATGTACCATATCACCTCCTCTAGTAGAACAGATTTCAAATATTTTGAATATAAATTTCCACTACAAAGTGGATTTGATCACTTGTAGGACTTTTCCTGTCTTCATGACGGTAAAATTACCAGATTTTTCAGGGAGACAAAGTCAAGAAAGCACACCTATGGTACATGACTCATTTGTTTACTACCAGTTTACATTTCTCTCCCATACTTCATTGATCATAAATTCATACTAGCCGGCTACAAAAAACAAAACAAAACAAACAAACCAGAAACACTAACACAATGCTGTATGACAAGAATCACTTTAAAGGAATAATTTCTCAACCTTCTTGCAATTACACCAAGGAAGGAAGGAAAGGCAATTGTTCAGATAAATTAGCATCTTCAAATTATCTTAAACAAAGCAGCAGCAACATGCTTAGCTTCACAGAAACAAGTATTATAAACAAAGACAGCTTGTGTGAAGCTTAACTCACAATTCTGAGCTGGGATATCACTGCAGATATATTATTGCAGTTGGAATAGTTTAATTTCTCCTCCTTTCTGCATAAGGTAGCAGCAGGATTAATTCTTGCACTGAGCTCCTCCTTATCATGGTGGTGGATTCAATCACCTAAAAATTTATCTTTGTATAAACCCAGTAAAAACCATTGCTGTTCTCTCTTCATTCCAGGACATGTGGCACAGCCAGTGAGTGAGCACTTTACAGTCATGCCAGCGTTGTTTCACAGACAAGAAATAAATACAAAACTTCCAGATCCAGATCCTGTGTTTCACCTTCAACCTCTCTGCTTTCTTCTCCTGCAAATGTTTGAGTATCCCTGTTATTCATCAGGATAACAACCCAGAGAGGGGATCAATTCAAATGATACTGTTTTACAAACACTCTCCCTTGGTCAAATAGTTATGACCTACAGGTATTTTCTCCTCCTACAGCAGCAGGACACCCTGCATTTAATCCTCTACGTCTAGCCAAAACCAGCTGTTCCAACAAAATAAATCATAATGGGAAGACACTTAACTATTTCAAAGCATCAGATCTCTTTGTTCCTGAAGACTGATGTGTGGTCTTCTGGCGTTGCCACCCCCGGTCCATAAGGCTGGGTGTACCCTGCTCTGCAACACTGGTGTGACTTTGCAGGCTCTCCCTTTGAGTCCCCCTGACTTGGATTTAAACACAATGTTTTACTTTTGGCTTGCCTATCACCAGTATAAACAGCATGTAGAAAAATAAATTGATGAACTAATATAATTGACCAGAACAAATAATGGCACTGAACATTTTTATTGTATAAAGAGATTCCAACCACATAATCCAAATATTTACAAGACAGGATGAGTCAAAACTAATTTATCATGGATACCTCTGTAAAAGGGAAGGTAAATCAGAACAGATTTGAATCTTTACAGAAAAGATTTGAATACTAAAAAAATTTATGGCTTGTCAACTCTGTTAGGAAAAGGCTGTGATGGAGAAACATTTGAAAAAAAAAAAGAGAGGCATTCACAACATAACATAGCTGAATTCACAAGATGTACAACAATTAAAAGTCACATTGATATTTGAGAGGGCAAAAGAGATTAGACACCTGGAAATACACCTATCCTACTGAAATTCCAGGGAGAAGGCTTTGACCCATTTTCTGACTATCAAAACAAGCCACCTTCCCTCTCCCCTTGTGAGTCATCAAAACTGGAACAATTTCCAACTGAGCTTCACATAAATTTCATCAGAATAACTTTGAATTACTATAATTAATGTTCTTGCACGCACATTTTGCAATTGATTTAACATCCTTCTTGCTTCCTCTGAATGCTATAATTAGCACCACGGCATTCAGGGTTACTTGTAGTAAAATTTGCCAGCAGTAGGTCTTTATCTTTGTTTACATGTGGAAAGGTGTCCTTCCAGTAACCGGTGAAGGACAAAGCCAGGACAGTTGCCATACCAAGAAAGGAAAACAAGCAAGAGGTAAGGAGGAGGATTGAAAAATGGGTGAAAAAACCTAGTGGGAGAACAGGAATTATTTTTTATTTCTTGCCTGATGAAAAAAAACAATGCAAGGGACTGACTTTAGGCTTGAGGTTCTCCTAGGACCTGCTACTTGCTTTAAAGCAGCAAAACAGATGGATCAGATTCATGAGAATTTTTTTTAATTTCATGTTTAACTGCAGAAAGACAATGAAGCACTACAACTTGCAACTCTAAGCTAATTTTAAAACATAATTTATTGCTAGGATTTCAAAACAAATGCCACTCATAGAAGATCAGAAGGCCAGACTTAAGGTTGTGGTATCATGAAAGCAGTGCTGGAAGTCACAGGTTTGAGTTTTCAGTCAGGCAGACAGAGGACCCTTTTGCCTTATTTGGGAAGTAATCCACAACAAAAAATATATCCCTTCCACACATGACAGATGTGAACGTGCCCAATTTAGAGCTTCAGTGGTGAAGGAAGAGCATAGGTAACTACAGAAATGGCGTAAGAATTCATAAACTAGCCCTGTATTCAAGGTTAAGTTCATTAGTGTTTCCTTCAGGATATTTCTGATGTCAATGTTTCCAATATTTAACTCAAAAACCGTACATCTTTGCTGTCCATGCAAGCATTAAACTCTTGATGAATCACCCTCAGGCACCAGATGCTTTTATCAAAAAATTGTATTTTTTTAATTAACCTGCAATAACGTAATTGACTCTCATGGTCTTATTGTACAGTCAGTTTTAGTAACCCCATGCTGTTTTTTCAGAGGTACTGCATGATTTCTATGTAACTATACCAAACTATATATAACTATATATATATA
>VYZT01061306.1:0-11615 GCA_013400735.1 Pomatostomus ruficeps
ATTGGATACCAGGAAAAATTTCTGTACAGAAATGGTGCAGGAACAGGATGCACTACTACAGGCTGCCCAAGGAAGTGGTTGAGTCATTGTTTCTGGAGGGATTTAAAAGATGTGTAGATGTGGCACTTAGGGACATGGTTAACTGGTGGACATGGCACTGCTGGGTTAACAGTTGGACTCAATGATTTCAGAGGCTTTTTCCAACTTAAATGAATCTATGCCTCTTCCCTGTGAAGTTTTTGCTACAATGCTGGCTCATCTGAAACTCACCTACTAGTTTTTCAAATGAAATAAAACCAATCTTCCTTATTTCCATTATTAAAAGAATTTTTCAAAAGTAAGATGAATTTCAACTACCTTCATTTTGTTTCTCAGACTTTTAACTAATAATCCTTAATTTGTACAAAGAGCAAAGTAACTCCAGCAATAGTTGAATATCAAGGGTAAGGTGTTCTAATTGTCTATTTTTAAAAAGACAGGTGACATTTTTAAATGTTTCTTAAAATGTTTTTAAAACTAAAATTATTTTTTATAACTATTCATATACAATGTGTATTTAGAATCATGGCTTGGAGACATTTTTGCATCTCTTCCATCCAACTACATTAGGGACTTTGGAAAGGACAAACAGATGTGATTTGGTTTGAAGGCCAAAACCTTTTGAAGTTGTCATTGCCTGTTGCTGGAAGCATATCCCTCTAAAAAGCAAAGACCCGTTATATTGACCGGTGGCATTAGCATTACATTATAGTCATAGACAAAGAGCATATATTGTGGCCAGCTGACCTGACAGAAATTCATGAGAATTATTCAACATTCATTCTCTTTCTCTTGTTCTTCCACTTTTATTACTGATTATGCAAAGCAGCATCAAAGGTGAGTCCTCCCTGACAGAGCAGTTGTGTTCCTTCTCTAATGTCTTCTGCCACCAAGAAAAAAAATGACAGTACCACATAAAGATATCAAAACCACATAGTTGTCATTGGCTGTTTGAGCACTAGGATTCTTTTTCATCAAGAGAACAGAGTAGTCCAAAAATCAAGAAAAGCTGACTAAGTAGTAACCAAGTCGTTTTGCTATGTCATAAATTGGTGTTGAGCCTAAAATAAACACAATCAAATGTTCCTAGAAATAAATACATGATGTTAAAGTTACTATCTCAGATATAATGTCCCAAGAATGAGTTAGTGCCTCTGTTCTTCCCAGGCTCAGCATAACCTATATGAACGATGATTCACTTCATTCTTTAAAAGCTGAAGTATCTTGACACCACATGAAAAATTCTTTATCTTATAAAGACTTCAATCTAACGTGATTGATATTTCTTCTTCCTGTGAATGGTGTGTACTATTCTAATTTTACCATTGACATATAGGTTTGTAAATATAGACTATATTATGTATTCAATCATAGATATCAAGAGGTTCCCCAAAGTAAAAGTAATTTCAGTGTCTGTTCTAGAATGTCATATTCAGGTTCATCTCAGATTCGCCATGTAAGAAACTGAAATACTCAGCAATTAAACAGTTCACCACAACCTTCAAATGTCCTATTCAAAACCACGAAAATGAATATCTCTTAAATACAAATCCCATACCAACCAGTGGAATAAGTGATTCAATGGCATTGTCCTGTCAGGGAACTACACAAAAGACTCATGCTAAGTGTAATAATTACCATTATTCTCCACTGAAACCACTGGAGATTAGCAAATACACGATAAAATGCTGTATAGTGACAGATAATCTTTCATGTTTGTCACACTACTTGCATGAGAAAGAAGCATCTCATCCTGACTCACTTTAAATGCCCAGATAATGAGAAGTATGCTAAGAATGTACTTTCCTGTAAAGATGCTTTCTTTTGAGGTTGTCATTTCATCATTTGTGCTTCAGCATCAGAGAGAGCATTATTCAGTATTATGGTTTGTAGCAGTTTTTCTCTGGTTGTTTCATTGGGTTTCTTTTTCTTTTAATCTACTACAGAGCAATAATTTTAATCTTTGATATGTTACATTTCAAAAGAAGTAGTTCTTAAAAGATGTAGCTGTTCTTTGTGCTAAAGTCTGTAAAAGACATTGGACACCAACTCACTTATACTGAAGAGAAAAAAGTAATGAAAGCATAGTTTTATTTAAAAGGTGAAGAAATTCCAATATTTTTTTCCTAGTAACTAGTGTAGTGAGTGCTTATGTTGTGTAGCTGTATCTTTTCCCTGTTCTTCTGTCCACAGGAACAGTGGAAATGGAAATAAACTTCACAGAATAAAAAAGACTTTCAGAAAATCTAAGTGATGACTATCCAAGTTCCCAGTAAAAGTGAAGTGTAAACCCCTCATAAGACACAAGATATGTTCAAAATAACTGTTCTTAATAATACAGTGGTAATTTGCTTTGGAATATTTCTGAGGCAGGAGTATGAAATAGGATTATGTTGTAGCAGTATACGTTACCTGAACTGTGTTTTCTGAGGGATGATGACTTGATGATCTTTATTTTGAATACCTGTACTTTTACCAAATCCCAACTACTTGAGTAAAGTGTCTACACAAGCCACTGCCTTGGTGGAACTACTTACATGTAAACAAAACATTAAACAGTGTTTTAAATATTTCCATGCAAAGTTCACAGCTATCTAACTAAGAATGAATGGTAATCTCTGAATTACTGAAATACATTTCAGGTAGAATTTTATCCTGCTCCATCATCATGTCTTAGAATTTTCTGCCTTAGGGGGTGCAGAGCCACAGCTACCTCCTTTTCACTACATGTTATTCTAGTCTTGAGTTGTCCAAACCACTTGCCAGTAATATTTAATTCCATTTTGACTTTGGTACAGCCAGTTAATACAATTATACTTTGAAGAATGCTAATTCTAAGGAATTGCTACTTTGGCACCTATTCACTCTGCCATAACAGTAAAGAGTCCAGTTCAGGTTAGAATGTCACTGAATTAGTTTTATATGTATTTTCAAAACCTCACATGATATTTTTGCACTGTAACATTTAAACCTAGTTCACAGAAAATGCCTAGCATAATCAAGATAGTGCAATGCAGAAGCAATCTTCAGGTAAGCAATAATCAGACAAAAAGATATTATCAGCAAATAGTGAAGATATGTACAGCCTAGCTAAAGAAAAGTTATCTAAGGTCTTGAACATGAGTACAGCTTCTTACAGGTAAAACAGGGTCAAAGTGTTGGAAAAAAATTTTCCTAGAATGAAATGAATGCAATGTCTTACATAAGTCAGTTTTCTTAGAACAGTTCTCCATTCTTCAGGACTACATATGTAATTTTTAGCCTTTCATAACCAACTGAATGAAGACTGTCCCTTTCATCAGGTTCAGACTTCCAAAACTAAAGATGTTGTTAAAGATGTTCCAAATTTATTTGACAAGAACTTCCAGTACATAGTGCAAGAACATTCTTTCCATTCAAAGCTTTGATACCATACAAAATGAAGAACCACATGAGAGATATTGAGCACCTCCATTTTCAATTAAGTTCAAACAGAAAGGAGGGCACTCATCAACTCAGTAGACCCAAGGAAATGTTCCAGAATAAAAGAAAAATGAATTTTCCAGCACATTTAGTTCCAGGGATATCACAATAGCTGTTCCTCTCATGGCACGATTCCTAGTCAAATTACTCAGTGATTATTCTATTTCAGTTTCTCTATTGAATATTCAGTTTAATTGCTCAAAGAGAATCACTTTGCTATTGAATGACAAAAAAAAAGAAAGAAAGAAAGGAGAATAATTTCTGGCTGAGTCTATCTTGCTGCTCTGAAGCTGTAGGCTATAATTTTTAATGTCCAGCTTAAAGAAAAAATATCTGGTTCCTGCCTTGGTTGTAACCACGAGAGATTAGATGCATTTAAGAAATGAAACTTTCTTTCCTACTCCTTTGAGTAAATGCTTTCTGTCCTCAATATGTTAACTCTCTAGTAGTACTGGTGATATGTTTTTAGAATAACACTTGTAGCCAAGGTGACTCAATCTGCACCATCTGTCCTGTGAATGCAAGGGTGGCAATGTCCTGGGAGGAAATGGCCATCCATCATTCCTGGCTGTTAAACAGAAAAATTTCTGTTCAGATGTATCTAAAAGAAATAAAGGTAGAATTTATTTTAAGAACCCTTATTATTACACAAAGTGGGTTGCTGTTAGAGTGTCAGCTGAGTATTTGGGATGCCTTTAAACTGGCCTCTCCAACATTTTGCTCACTGTGCTCAGAAATAGTGGAAACCATAGCTGTGAATAAGCTTTCATACTCATTCCACCTGTGACCAGACCTTTTCACTAGACAATACGATAGTGTATTTTCAAATATCCAGAAAATTTATTAAAAAGTACCAGTGTCCTCCTTGTTGTTTTACAAAAACTGTAAATAACTATAATGTTCAAAGGGGTGAAGATGTTATAATTTGACCTATTACTTTGGAATACTCTAATATTTTTATATTTCAAGACCAATACATTTATTTATTTGGCACCTTTTTTGACGTTCTCAGATTGATTCCAGTTGAAATTTAAACTCTCAGATCTTCTACTAATCAGCTGATGCAGGTTAATGGAAACCAATAATGATATAACATATAGCAAATGTGTATATTCTGTTTTCACTTAAAATATGATTGACCACCCCATGCTCCACTGCCTTTGCTTGATCATCATGGGATGTCAAGACAAATTCAAAGCTAATCCAATTTAATTTACTCCTCAATTACAAGACCAGCCTGGGGACTTACACAAATCTACCCAAAGAACTGTCTATTTTTAATCTGACTACCCTTTCCATAAGTGCTATGTTCTTTAGAACCAGAGAAATGCCAGCTTCTATGCCAACGATTCCCAAAGCTGTAGCACAAAGTCCATTGTCAAACCTCAAACTTTATCATTTACTTTCCTGGCCTGTTAAAAAAATAAATGGATATTCTATAGTTTCATGCACTAGATGGGGAACACACTTTGGAAACACTTTTTGGGGCTTAGAATTGCTTATAGAAAATGGCTTTCTTTTCAGCTAGTCAATGATATCTCTTCCAGAAGTAGAAATTCCACAGAAAGCAAGAGAACCAAGAGAGGAGACACTTGTGTATCAAACTGAAGGTGAAGAATATGAAAGGTAAGTAAAAAGTGTTAACAATGATGAAAATACTCAGAACACGTCAAGCTAAAGTGCAAAGTAGACAGCACATTAAAGAAATTTAAAAGTGTACATGAACATATCCTTACACTAACAATTAAAACTACAGTGTTCAACTCTACGTTTCTGAATTGAATATTTCTTTAACTACAGGACTTCTTAATTTATGCTATAAACCTATTAACACCTAAAAGTCCTCACAGCCCTGGTTCCTGCCTTGGGTGTAACCATGAGAGATTAAATGCTTTTAAGAAATGAAATTTTCCCTCCTACTCCTTTGAGTAAATGCTTTCTGTCCTCAGTGTCTTGACAGACTGAATAGATGGGCTGAATCCAACAATATGAGGTTTAACAACCCTGATTGTCAAGTCCTGCACTTTGGCCAGAACAATCCCTGCAACAACAGGCTGGGGACAGTGGCTGTACAGTGGCCAGGCAGAAAAGGACCCCAGCATGCTGGACAACAGCTGATTGAACATGAGCCAGCATGTGCCCAGGTGGCCAAGAAGGCCAATGGCATCTTGGCCTGTATCAGGAACAGCGTGGCCAGCAGGAGCAGGGCAGTCATTCTTCCCCTGTACTCCGCACTGGTGAGGCCACACCTTGAGTGCTGCATCCAGTGCTGAGCCCCTCAGTTTAGGAAGGATGTTGAGATGCTTGAACACATCCAGAGGAAGGAAACGGGGCTGGTGAATGGCTTGGAACACAAGTCCTATAGAGAACAGCTGAGGGAGTTCGGGTTGTTTAACCTGGAAAAAAGGAGGCTCAGAGGAGACCTTATCGCTCTCTATAACTCCCTGAAAGGTGATTGTGGTCAGGTAGGGGTCAGTCTCTTCTCCCAGGCAACCACTAACAGAACAAGAGGACACAGCCTTAAGCTGCACCAGGGGAAGTTTATGCTAGATAATAGGAAAAAGTTCTTAATGAAAGAGTGATTCGGCACGGGAATGGTCTGCCCAGGGAAGTGGTGGAGTCATTTAAAAAAAAGAATGGATATGTCAGTGCCATGGTTTAGTTGACAAGATGGTGTTAGGTCATAAGTTGGACTTGATGATCTTTAAGGTCTTTTCCAACCTAGTTCATTCTGTGATTCTCTGGGTATATTTACTCTCTGGTTTTTGTCTCTTCAAAAGAGGACAAATAGTCATTCTGTAAATATTTTTAGGATATTTTCTTCTGTGATCATCATCAAAAACAACAAGAAAGTTCTGCAAATTTATATGAAAAAATTTCCAGATTTATGCTCAAGGAAAAAACTAATTTGTTGTGCTGTGTTTCTTAATAAGCATCTTCGTCTTTAATTTCATGAAAGTAATTGTAACTGATATTGGAGTTTTACCATTTACCTCTTAATTTGAGACATAGTTACACATACTGAGAAAACTAAATTTAGATGTCAGAAATGTCATGGTTCAGTTTTTAATGCATTGATTTGAAAATTGTTGGACATATTAATGTTGGACAAATAAAAATAACAAAAAAAATGCATTCCTTTTTCTGCTAAGTTTCCATTACAGAAGTAATGGAAAAAATGGATGTGGAATTCAAATAAGACATCTTTTCCTAAGTTTTGCTTGCTGCATGGATGCAAAAACATAAAAATCCGAAATGGTACTAAGGTAGTTAAATTGCGTTTCTTAATGTGAATAGTGTTAAAGCTGTAGAGATTCTGAATGATTTTACAACTAATGAATGAGAATAAAATAGTATAAATATCCATTCAAGACAGATTAGTTATTGTTAGTATAACTGTTAGTGACCTTTATCTTTGCCATTATTCTTCTCTTAAAGGAAAAGAAACTTCAAGAGACCTCAGTGCTAGAGAAATTATTTTTAGCACAAAATTAAAATAAAAAAAAGCTCCTCTTAATCTTCAGAAGTCTTTTGTTTGAAGAGTAAAATGAGAAGACAGGATTATGAAGATGGAACTATCTTGCTTTCTAACTTATGTATGACAAACAGTGATATGTGCCAGCCAGATGCTGAAATCTATTAAAAAATGACCAATTTGAAATGAATGTTTTTGTCAGGACTGTTCCGGATGAGTCAAACACAGAGAGTGTCAACATTAACTTCCTTACAGACAGTCCTTCTGAGGAGGAACGAGGGCTGTCTGGGATTTCCTAAAAACTAAGATTGTACAGAGTTACTCATGTGCAGCAAGTTTGTGATGCCTGAGAGCACCAGACATACTGTAGACATGCATCACAGCTGGTCTGTGCCTGTGCCATAAAACCACTGTCTTCAAAACACACTGAATTTTTCAGGTATGTGATGTAGCAGGGAGTCACACCTGATACTGTACCTGATGCCCCAGCTGTCAGGCATATTGTACAGGCACATGGCAGCTATGCAGTGTGTATTCATTAATCACTGTTTCCAAGGCATAGTACATTCTCCACATACAGCGTACTGTTAACCTACTCACAGGACTGTTCAGCATTTCCAGGTTCTGTAATGTGTATGACAGACCTGCCGCTTGTTAGGTACGACTGATTTTTTGGATTTCCTAACAATTGTGAGAAGTCATAATGAATTTCCTGAATTGTCATTTTAAATGGAAAAAGAAGTCATAACTAGCAACTAAAAGATGAGAATAGCTCTGTGAATGATCTTCCCAAGGTCTGAAGGAAAGATCAGTCAAGTCAAATCAAATTGTCCCTAATTTTTTGCTAAGTCCTCATTATTTAAAAGTGTTCAAATAAAAATCCACATAGATTTATATTTATTTAGGCCAATTAGGTCTTATTTCTAGGTCTTTTATTTACAAATTTTAATTAAAGATGATAAAAAGAATGGGGCTTTTGAATATTTTAGACTCCAAACTGCTCTAAAAGAGAATTAGACATTTTAGGTTGTTGATGTGTTTAAGCCTCAAATAGATACTTCAGATTTCAAATTGTCTTTCGCCAGATACTTATAATGAATTCACAGGCCTGGTGAATTCCATCTGAGAAGATCAATTCTCTCTAGAATTGTTCAATTCAGCTAAGAGCCTTTTAAGTAAGGTAATATAGTCAAAACTTGTTTTATGGATGGCCCATGCAAATTAGATTATTTAGTATTTTAAAAAACAAAGAGTTTGACATCTTCCAATAAAAATATGAAGCTTAAACTCTTCATAAGATGGTGGTCAATAGACTCTGTGATATATTTAATAGTTGCATTAGTGCTGCAAATAATCATTTTGTCATATTTGAGAAAAATTGTCCATTGTCCCTTAAGTAATGAGAGAGGGTGTGTTCTTTGGGTTTTGTTTCACTTTTTGTGCCCTGCAGATTAATGTTTCTGTGGCATGAAGATCATCATTAAACAATCTCATTATCTCTGTTTGAATGAATAAGCAATGGTGTAGAGCAGCAAATTTCTGCATACAGATGGTATATTAGCTTGTATCCGCTATAATGGTAATCATTGGATATATTTTGTATGAGCTTTGATGCTGAACTTCCAAATGCTGAATTATTTTTCCTCTCCCATACTCAGTACTCTAAGGTTTCCTGCCAAAATTCCTCTGAGTTGCTACAGATGGAGGCACGAGAAGAATGACAGGATGTCCGAATCATCCTCTATCACCATCCTATCAAATGTACAACAGAACTCCCTTACAAGCAGCTTCCAGAATCAAGCACTGGCTCTTTTACAGCATGAAATAGTCTAGTACTTCAACAATGTGCATTAAAAAAAAAAAATGCTGGCAGCTATGTTGAATTTGAAACATCCTTACAGTGATTATAAAGAGAGCCTTGGGTAACATGATCAGTTTTAGCTGTAGATCCCTGTGGACTGATAGATGGGGTATGATTTTGGTTGGACAGCCTTATCCAGAGCACAGTGGTCAACAGCTCAGAGTCCCAATGGTTACCAGTGACAAGTGATGTTCCTCAGGGGTCTGTATTGTCAGTGTTCCCTAATATTTTCATTAATGTCATGGAATTGAGTGCACCCTCAGCAGATTTGCAGATGACAGCAAGCTGAGTGGTGTGGTGACACACCTGAAGAATGGGATGCCATCCAGAGGCACCTGGACGAGCTTGAGATGTGGGCCCATGGAAATCTCATGAGGTTTAACAAGGCCTATTACAAAGTGCTGCAGCTGTATCAGATACCCCCCCGTATCAACACAGGCTGGGGATGAACAGATCAGAGCAGCCCTTCCGAGAAGGACTTGGGGGTGCTGGTGGATGAGAGGCTGGACATGACCCAGCAATGTGCACTCACAGCTCAGAAAGCCAGAGCTCAGTATCAAAGCCAAATCTAGGCTGTATCAAAACTAGCCTGACCAGCAGGCAGTGATCCTTCCTCCCTCTTCTTTCTGGTGAGAACCCACCTGGAGTGCTGAATCCAGCTCTGAGGTCCCCAGCACAAGCAGGATGAGCACCCGTTGGATCAAGTCCAGAGGAGAGCCACCAAGTTGATCAGAAGGTTGGAACATCTCTGAGAAGAAGCCAAGAGAACTGGAAAAGAGAAGGCTTTGGGGTGACCTAATTGTGGCCTTCCAGTACCTGAAAGGAGCCTACAAGAAAGATGACAAGAAAGTTTTTACAAGGTCATGTAGTGGCAGGACAAAAGGGAATGGCTTCAAACTGAGGGAGAGTAGGTTTAAATTAGATATATGGAAGAAATTCTTTACTGTGAGGGTGGTGAGGCAATGGAACAGGTTGCCCAGAGAAATTGTGGATGCCCCATCTCTGTCAATGTTCAAGGCCAGGTTGGATGGGGCTTGGAGCAACCTGGTCTAGATGAAGGTGTCTCTGCCCCAGAGCAGGGGGATTGAAAAAAGACGCTCTTTGAGGTGCCTTTCAACCCAACCCATTCTATGGTTCTATGATCTTGTAGATACTTAGGATGAATTTCCCTATAGGTGAAATACATCACAGACTTAACACTTTTGATACAACACTACATAGACATTATTTAATGCAAGAATTAGCAAATACATAGTTACAAGAATGTGTTAATACTATTGTGGAATCAAAGCTTCAGAATTAAATGCATATGTTCAGTGAGAACAGTGTAAGAAACCCTGCAAAATCCTCAAAATTTTCTATGGCAAATAAATAATAACCTAGTAACTAAAGCTTCTGTATACATAAGCAATAATGACAAGACTTACAGCTGAAAAGAACTGCTTTCCTAGGGAAAAAACCCCACAATATATGATGAAGTCGTCAGTCATCCAACATAATGAGCAGTTAGAACAGTTAGAAAAACACATAAAAACTAAATTAAATCATTTTTCTTTCTTAATCAATTTAATAAAAGGCACCATCTACCCCTGGGAAATAAGATATCAGTTGTTTTCCAAAGCTGAATTCTGAAAGTTAGTTTTGAACTACAGGTAGGATTATGATTCTTTCTCCTTTTCCTTTTTAATAAAGGAAGAAGATGCCAAAGACTTAAGCAGAGATTTCTTACAAGTGAAATCAGAAGCAACTCACCCTGCTCTAATTCGGTTTGTAATTTTTTGTCTTTCAAATCTGTCTTGACCTTTTCTGAGCCTCTCTAGTGAGAAACATCAGCCTGATGGTATCTTAAAAATGGATATGCTTGTGTTGGGAATCCTAAGAAAAAACAAAGGCTGCTATGCAGTAACACAGTTTACAAGGGTGCTTGGAGGAAATTTTTATGATTTTTTGTCAGAGATGCATGAAGTTGAACTGACTTAAGGACAAACTTTTGTTGCATCAATAAAAATGTCCTTTTTTATGCTACAGTATTTTAGCTTATGTAATAACTATATTTATCAGCAGTAGTCTGTTTACAGCAACAAGAAATTGAGCCTTAATAAATGTCTTTTCAAGCTTCTGAAGTGTTTCTATTTTTTGAAGTTACTTTTATGTTTTCCTACAATTACTGATAATTTTGTATGGATACAAAATGGACACATAAGATAAATAAAATATTTATCACTGCATGGAATGGAGGCCATTAAACAGTATGTTGCAGTATTTCTTCTAGGAGGGTTTAGTAGTCTTCCCAAACTAGCCACTTCTGGGAAAAGTAAGCTGCTTCATGTATACATAGTGTTCTACAAGAACACAGTCGTGTCTGTCAAACCCCCAGAAAAAGTAAGTGGACCGATTTTGTAATAGTAGGAGTAGTGTATTAAGGATCCTTCATAACAGGTCGGTGAGTAACAGGATCTGCATGAATAAACAGTAATGTTTTACTGCAAAAAGAAAATTTATACAAGTTCTGCACATCACCAGTGTATATATATGTACATATATGAGTGGCAGACAGAACACTTAAAGTGGAAATGGTTATATTTTCTGTGCAAATTGGAGGCATTCAGTTTACAGTTGATGACAAATTTGCATTCAGCACAAATAATAGATATTCCACCCTCAATAACAGCAACAGGGGACAGTTTCAGTCTCATACAAATGCTCACTGACTGCATTGTGTCAATTAAAACAGATGGTGTGATGGCGTAAGGATGGAAGGGAGTTAATGTATTAGGG
>VYZT01061306.1:11638-28241 GCA_013400735.1 Pomatostomus ruficeps
TTTAGGGAAAACGCTTTCTTTTTTTTTTTTTTTTTTTAGAAAATGCTCTATTCCTTTTATAATTTTTTTCCCAGTTTCTGGGACTATGATGTGTAAACCAGAAAGATCAAGTCCATCGTGTAAAAGCCTTTTGCATTGTTCCTGTTGCTATTTTCAAGGTTTATGATACTAAATATAAGCTGGCTAATATTTTCCTCATCTAATGGTAATCCACAGCCTAGTTGGCATGGGTACAATTATTCACAGCTGTATGCAAGATGTTGTTAAATGCAGAACAGCATCTCTAGCTGTCTCCTGCATACTGTTAACAGACAATATTCAGATGATTCCTCTCTCTAAAGAATTCCTCTAAATGACCAAAATTTTTCTGAGATATTCAGATATAGCAGAATTAGAAAAAAACAAAACAACAACAAATAAATGACAATATGGTTCCATATTTATTTTAATTTACCAGAAGTAAGGTGTTTCTATACCCTGGTCTATTTTGTTCAATGTTTCATTATAATTTCATTTTTCACATAGATTCAGGTGAGATTATGTATATCGAGGTGGTTTTAATCATTCAGTTGCTTATAATAAAATTAATATTTATTTACTCAATCAATTCCCTCTATGCTATCTTCTCTATTATCACAAGAAGATAATTCACAAATCTATCTCTGAATTACTGAATTATTATAGCAAAGGAATTACTTTACTGGAAACTTATCCCAAGTAAACTTGAGTGTCTTTTTTTCCAAAATTCAGGATATCAGTTTAAAAAAAGCAAAATAACAATGAAACAAGAAGTAACCCCAAATTCTCTCATCTGAAACTACTTCTCTATGAAAAAAATATGTGTGGTTCTGTTTTTTGTTTTAGTTGGGGTTTTTTTTGTTTTGTTTTGTTTTAATTTAAATTTCTTTTTTTTCCTAAAAACCTCTCCACATCCCTCAATGTAAATGACAAAGGCAATAACGAGAATTTGTTCTAGAGGAAATCCTGTTTTTAGAAGTGCATTGGGTTGGTTTGGCCAGGTTTTGGTAGTGGGGGGCTACTGGATTGGCTTCTGTGAGAAGTTGCTGGATGTTTCCTCCATGTCCAGCAGAGCCAATGGTAACCATGAGGTAACTCCTTCAAAAGCAGTATCTTCTTCTAAAGGAAAATGATCAGTGGGGAAGTTCAGACAAAGAGAGCAATTTCTGATAAACACGGAGATCTTTAGCTTCCAGTTGCCTCAAGTCAACTGTGAGGCAAAAAAGTTTTCTTTCAGAAGCTCAAGTTGTCATCATGTATCAACATAAAGCAACTTACATTGAATTCAGTAAAGCATTTAAATAAATGTTTCCTAAAAAAAATTGTTGAGTTTTTGTGCAATGGATATGCTGAATCTGTGCTGGCATTGCTTTAAATAACCCATTGACACTGATGGAGGTTTTTGAACATTGAAATGTGCAGTTTCACACAACTACCAGAAGAGTGAAAATATTAGCTGTGGAATTGACAAATCAGACTAATTCAAAACAGATCTGATTTAAGTGATTACATATTAAATTGTGCCTTTGGAGCTAGTTTTTCAAATACCTGTTAATTTCAGAAGACTTCCTCTCACAATTAGGCATCAGGATTAAAAACTGTTTTAAAAATGGTTAGAGCGGAAGAAAAGAAACCACTACTTATATTTCAGTAATATTTCTCCAAGTATACTGCATGTGTAAAAATCTTAAACCAAATTTAAGAAAACCCAAAAATAACATATTTGGATCTGATAATATTCTTCTGAAGACTGTGCAGATATATCGATCTCTTCTTGTGCAAATATGTCTATCCCTTCAGCACTTATTTTGAGTGCAATAGTTCTTCATTTTATACCACAATATGTAATTCACTCCTGCCTAACACATTCAGTCTTGTGCTTGTCAACATCTTACTATTATCTTACTGTTAACTGCATTACTAGACCTCCAACAAAAAAACCTTCAGAATTCACCAAATTTAATTTTGGGTTCTCTTTTTTTTCTTTTTTTTTTCATTTTAATACAGAAAGAAATAACGCAATATTTATCAGTACAGCATAAGAATACAAATATAAAAGTCAATTTTTTTTGCATTGCTGTAAAAAACCATTTTAAATGCGAAGGACCCTGCTACAGATGGTGAATTTCAGTACACAAATCACCACAGCTGTGTGCAATGTTTTTCTCCAGTTCTGTGGACTATACCAATTTGAGTATATGCCAGTTTATTAATACTACATTTTTTTAAAGTAATTCAACCCTCTTTAAAAATGTAAGCACTATATATTATCTTTTTCTAATACCATTTCTTTACTGGATGCCGCTGGACACTAAATTATTATTCAACAATCAGATGAATGAAACAGAAAATACCTTACAACAATTCTTTTTTCTCTCAATCTGTTGTTTGAGAGGGGCAATGGAGCCTGAAGTACCTAGTACATTTTCGATAGAAAATCAAAAGAATCAGAATAAAAACACGACCCTCCCAGATTTAGAAAAAAAAAAGGAAAATTTTAGTAAAACGCCTCCTAAAACAAGTAGGCCAGATCCAAAAACCTCTGTAACTGTACATGATATTAGTTTTATGTGATTGTTTCAGAACAGAAAACCTGGAATAAAAATATTTTCCATCATGAATAGGAAGTAGCAAAAGATGCATATCCTACACTACTGTAAGAATTTCAAGTGCATTTTAATAATTTTTAAACCATTTTAAAAATAATTTGTTAATATAGTCAGCAGATCCATTCATTTAAGACACTTTCCAAAGTGACTCAACTTGTCCTGTGTTTGTCAAACTCTTATTCATCATAATTTTTGAGTAGCTTCTAGAGAGATTATTAATCGGCACAATTCCAAGGTTGTAGTTATGGTCTGCAAAAAAATCTATACTTTGAAGACTAGTCAGAGAAGGATTTATTTGCACTTGTGGATTGGTTCTGCATGTTTCCCTATATTCTCTATTAAGGAATCCTGTGACAGATTTCATGTTTTCCTTCCAAGTGTAAATATGGTATACATCCAATCTCAGTGTTTTTAGGTCATGAAAGCTACCAGTATTTAGAGAACAAAAATAGCAACTCTATAAAACTGCACAAAATACAACTTTCCCCATGCAACAATCTGCAGTGAACTCAAAACAATTCTTATTTGTGCAGATTCATAAAAGGCTTCAAATACAATATACAGAAAGCTAACACAGATATAAAGTGCACTGAAGTAAGTACTTGAGGCCTGCCAGTCCCCTTGCAATTATGAGTTAATGTGTCATCTTTATTTTTATGTACTCTGCCTTTGGTAGAATGTATAACACAGTGAATGCCTGGTTGAATATAGGGTAACATTTCTTCTTTACTCACTAAATCATGTTTGAGCTTTTTTACATAAAGAGACACTCCTGCAGGGGTTCTGTATGCATTGACATTTTATGCACCACTAATGTTAAAAATCCCATTACTTCAATAACACACCTTATTCAAGATTTTCAAAGCATAAATTAGTGGAGTGGCATGGAAATCATGATAAGGATTTGGTCCTAAAGACAAGACACATGTTGGAGTAAAGAACAGGAGTGATAAAACCATGATTTCCTGAAAATATCACTTTAGCAAATCGAAAATATTTAATGGAAATATGTGGATTGCCAAAATATTTTTTGGTAGACAAGTTTCCTAGTGTTGTGGTTTCAGTTCTTATAATGTTAATACATTTCGATCCTGATCATGGTGTTTTCTCAAAACATTTTGGAACTCAAAAATTTGCTTTCAGACCTAAAATTCTAGAATTTTTTATCTCACTTTTTATGAAAGGAATTTTGAACTAGTTGATTTTCCTACAGACTAGAAATTGAAGTTCTAGATTTTGGTCACTGCTGTTGCTGCCAGCATCATCATTATTATATGTTCTGCATTAAAATCTGAAACTCGGTGTAATCTGAGACATCTGGAAAACTCAACACTAAAACGTACAAGTGAAAAAATCAAATGTGCTACCACTAAACATTTAATATCAAAACATAAATATAATCCTTTAAAACATAGTTTCTATAATTATCTGCAGTTACCTTGCCAGTGATCCCTCCTGTGACACTTTCACACGTATAGAATCATAGAATCATTGAGGTAGGAAAAGGCCTCCAAGATCATCAAGTCCAACCTTTGACTGAACAACACCTTTGACTGAACGATAAATGTCTCATCCTGTAATTTTTTGAACCCTTTCAGGGATGCTGACTCACTTCCCTGGACCAGTTCCAATATTTAACCTCCTGTTCAGTGAAAAAATTCATCCTGATGTCCAGCCTGAACCTCCCCTGGTGCTGCTTGAGGCCATTCCCTCTTGCTTGCCCTGTTGCAGTTTGCCTCACCTGGCTGCAACCTCCTTTCAGGTACTTGTAGAGAGCTAAGGCCCCTCCTGAGCCTCCTTTTCACCAGGCTAAGGAACCCCAGCTCCCTCAGCCACTCCTCACAGGACTTGTACTCCAGACCTCTCAAATCTTCATTGCCCTTCTCTGGACATGCTCCAGAACCTCAATATATTTCTTGAACAAGGGGCCCAGACCTGGACATAGTAAGTGCAGACTCAGAAATGCCAAATACAGGGGCTCATGTAAAGATTTTCAGTTTTACTCTGTGTGGGATATTCTTGAGACAACTCTTTGGGTTCCAGCAAATGTTAAATCTCAATGCAATGGCATGGCAGTTTTAACAAAGCAGAAGAGCTTCATATTAGTGAGTGTCTGAAACAGAAAAACAAAACAAATCCCTACAGCTAGTACTTCACAGATTCACAAAGATATTAGACACGTCTTCTCCCTCCCCCCTCCCCTCCTGTTTTGAACAACATTCATGTGTGCACAGTCTTGGAAAATTTGAGACTCAACAGAGTTCAGAAGCAGAGATGGTCTGCTGGGATTCAAAAGGTAGTATTTTCTGGGACATTTAAGAGCCACTAATGTGTGCTTTATGACTATCAGGCACTTCCCTAAAGATTCATAGAGCAAGTATAGTTAACCATGCAGAAAAGCACTGAAGTACTCTGCCTTCTATAATTCCCATTGTTTCCCTGCCAAGTGCAGTGTCATGTCCTGTGGGAGCAGCCCTGCTCCCTTCAGCCTGAGTTGTCACTGCTCTCTGTATGTTTTATGTCACGAACCAGATTTCCTTAAACAAGACCCCAAGGAGGTTAAAGCTGAATCCACACTAATAGAATAACTAAGGAAATAAGTCTTCTAAGTGAACGAACATTTGCCAATATTTGATTTATACAAATCCACTCCAAACTTTTGAAGTCCTTTTCTTATCCTCTGGGACATGAGGTACATTTGCAAATTCATTTGGTTTTGGTGTGGAAATATATGAATATCAATGTATCAATTAGGTCAGGAAAAGCCATAATTTGTGACTAACCTCATAAAAACTCAAAGTGTTAAAAATTAGCAGTCCTAGACTACCAAATGATAAAATATAATGACCATCTAACCTGTTCAATGAGAAAACCTGAAATGAGAATTACAACTTTTTCAGTATCAGATGGATCCTCTCTGTTGATTTTTGAAGACCTAATTGACAAATACCAAAACAGTGTTGTTTATTTGTTTCCTACCTATTTCAATAGTGTCCATGAATTCAACTGTTTGATAAAGGAAAGACATTAAACATTTAAGCTATTTCTTTATTACATTTCCAATCAACATGAGTCAATTGGAAATACATTAATATCTATTCTAACACTGCAACTGAAGTCTCAGATAATTATGTGAAAAGCTCATATTTCATTCTTTTCCTGATTAATTTATTTTCAAAAGAAAAATGTTTTTAGGGGGAAAAAAAAGGCTGAAAATTTATTCTTAATTTATGGGGAAAGAAAAGTAAATTCGAGTTCTGCTTTAAAATCTTAGGACTTTAAGATAATATTGTCACTTTTAATGTTTTGAATTTATTTTACCATAGCAGTTATCAAGTTTAGTGCTTGCTGAAGCCCACACAAGCTTTTCTACATTTTAGTTCTCTACATAGGTATACCTGTCAATTTTCTAAGACATTTATGCTATTCTGTTGATACTTGTACAATGTTATTGGAAAAACTATATAGGAAAGTGATGGGACTGCAGCAGTGCATTAATCAAGCTGTCACTGGTACTGACACTGAAATGATGCACCGGATGAACTTTTAAGTTGGATTCTGTGAGGTTTTTTTTCCAGTATGGAATATGTGACGTGTGAAAGAGTGAACAGATGACATACAATGAAGCATCCAGTCTAGGAAACAAAGAGCCAGAGCCCTTTCAACTCTGCCTTAGTTCTCAAGTTTCCAACAATAATTTCACCAAGCTGGATTGTCACACATCGGGTAGATCACTAATTTGTGTGGTCAGCAAGGTTTTGCAGTAAGGCTCCTTCTATAAACTCCGTGTTCACCAAGTATATCTTTCTCTTGGTTTTTTTTTTTTTTTTCCTTTGTTTTTGGTTTTGTCATTTGTTTGTTTCATTTGGTTTTTGATGTTTTGGGGGGGAGGGTTGTTGTTGCTTTGGGTTGTTTTGGGTTTTTTTTATTCCACAGATTCTAGCCTTTCCACACAATATATTATTTCATGTATGGGCTTCTGTGACTAACTTTTCATCAAATCTTTCTTAGTCATTGATAGGTTATCTAACTGAAAGGTAGCAATATTAAACTCTCAGAGCCTGGTGAGAATCAGAAAAAAAAACCAATGATTGGTGCAGGCATCAGTGAAACAGAGGAAACCAAACCTGCTACTCAGAGTATCAAAGGAGACTAATTGTCCCCAAAGTAAAATCCACCAAGATGCATCAACAAGATAAACTGGAGTCAGAAGGCCACACAAACCAAAGGGACATTATTGCCTAAATGTGAATAAGATTTATTACAAGATCCAGGAAGAAGGGAATTTTAGGATTATATCAGATTTACAGGATATTTAGGAATAGACTAATGGCAGGGTGGAGGGGGGTGATCAAGGTGGGTAAGTGAGGAACATGTGTCAGAAAAAAGAGGTAAAAGGCAATAAAAAAAAGAAACAGTGGTGTGTAAGCAGGTTCCTGGTGAGTATGCTTGCCTGACTGACCCCAGGTCCTGATTACCTCAATTTGTTCTTTCTTCTTAAACTCTCTTACTGATGATTTTCCACATAAGTGTTCTCTTTGCTCCACATAAGTGTGTGTTTAATGACTTGCCAAAGAACTTCAGGCTAGTTTGGTGTCTTGCACCTGCAAAATCCTGAAACTCTGGCTATGGTAGGTTCTCAACTGTTTAATGATAGCATTAGCATCGGAATCACATCTCTTTCCATCTTTTCTTTATATCTTATCTTGGCAAATTTAGCTTTACAGTGGAGAGAATCAGGCCGGGTGCACAACAAAGTAGATTGCAGTAATTTAAATGGTCGATAAATAGTATACGACAATTCCTGTGTATAGACTCTTAACTTCTGCAACACCAATTAACACATTTTAACCAGTGCCAGAAGCTGGATCGACCAGTAGGGAATTTTCTCAGGTTCCAAAGAAAACTGTATAGTACTACTGGAAATACATGGAAAGTGATAATCATCATCTTCACTGCCACCACCACCTGGTACACTGTAGATAACCACTCCCAGAGGAAGAAGACACATCTGGGACTCCCATCTAGCTACTTGGAGAATTTTCCCTTTCTCTCTTCCCTTCTGTCTTTGTCTCTCTCTGTTATAATCATCTTCATTTTGTTCTTCCACAAACATAAATTTCACTATTAGAGCTGATGTATGCCAGCAGCTATACAGATCCTTCTAGTAAATCTTTGTGAATATGAATTTGTCTCTACATCCCTTGTGCAGCAAGTGGCCTACATGCCAGCTGTTAAAATGGGATAATTATTATGAAGGGCATGAAGGTCTGTGGAACAGCAGCTGGAGGAAACCAAGGACTAGGGATCCAGCTACAGAAGACACCAGTGCTCTTTCTATGTGCATATTCCACTTACTCCATTTATTCATAATTCTGTCCAGCAGGAGATAAAGAGCTAGACTGTGTTGTGCATGCTTATGTCAGTGGTGTTTGTGCTCATGTGGACCAGGCACTGATCTCCATCTGGGTGGATCTGTGTGGCTGTTTGTAAGTAGTCTCTGTGTGTGTGTGTGTGTGTGTGTGTGTGTGTGTGTGTGTATGTGCACCAACACATACATCACTGTGCATGTACGGAGTAGCTTCCCAGCATTGCTAGCAGGTGGACCTGAGGCACAAAACTGGAGCAGCTTCCCATCTATCAGACTAGGGAGGCATCACTGGCTCTAAGAGTCACCAAAGCCAATGAGAGCAGGCTGGGTAGGAAAAACTTCTTAGGCCCTGAAGTCCACTGGATCTAGCAACTTTTAACAGAATTTATATTTGTCATAAAAGTCATTGTCATCATCATCAAGTCCAAATTTTCTTTACCTGTAAAATCCATATTCAGGAGCCTGCACAAATTATTTCAATAAACTTCTTTTACGTAGGGCAGATTAACAAAATCATTGCAGCAGTAAATGAATCAAAAGAGAAGTGATACAGACTTCTCCTGGCATTCAAGGTATAATTGAAATGAATTTTGCATGCTCCAGTGAGTTGATAACTGACTACTCCTCTTCTAACCATGCATAGCTAAAATAATTTTTGTTCGGTTTCAACCTTCTGTGCCACTTGGCTCCCTCAATTTGAGTAAATGGGCAAAAATACTGTAAACATATGCTTTGTACACTTCCTAAGCCAATCGTTTTCAATTTTTCTTTCTTGGAAAGACTGTCAATTTAAATCGGAATTATTTGGAATCATATAGCTGAGCTGGGATTAGTGAGATTCAAGCAGTTTAGTCTGAAAAGGTGATTCAGAAGAGCTGAACAGCTGCACAGGTGGTTCAGTTTGGACCCATACATTATAAGCTCTATCATGAAATAGTAAAATATTGATCTGGTAACATTCCTCACTGTGCTGTAACACTTAATTGAAAGAAAAATTGGAAGAAAATCTACTTGACGATTATAAAGCAATGAAATCCAACAGTAATTTGAATAGAAATTCCTTTGGACAGTAAGTTTCCCCTCATCAGATGTGACTTTAGTACAAGATAAAGCATTACAAAACCTGTCATAGGACTCTTCTTGTGACAGTGAAAGGCTTCCATGCTCAAGTAATAGCCATGTTTTTTGAAGAAAGGGCAAGGCTTTTCTGTTTTTGATTGTGTGATTATAACAGGCAACTGAGTTATACATTTTGCAATGTTTAAATTAGAAGAAAATGAATTATATTTTATAATTAAACATTAATATATATGATAGTTAATATAATTCTGTTCCTGAAATAATCAAGTGACAATGAATCAAATAAGAAAGCAGAAAGAATGAAATATTGTGGTTGTAGAACACTAGTTTCATCTCTAAAAATACTACCACTAATAAAATTCTCCCTTTGGCCAAGGTTTCTGCACAAGTTAAGCTGATTCCAGTCATCCTTTAAAAAGAAATTAGAAGACTGAACAACATTTTATAGATGCTAGTGCTAAGTTGCTCAGAGTCTACAAAATAGATCAAAACTGGCAGGCTACATTTGTCTGTTTCTATACCCAATATTTTTGAAGCCAAGCTTATTCTCAAAGATTATAAGGATCCTTTGCTCATTCTTAAAGGTCTGTACCAGACTTACACTGCTATGAGGTAAAATTCAAACTCACTTTTGGATAAAATAAACTTTAAATTTCTTATATTAATTTCCTGTCTGAAAACTCATCATTCTTTCTTGTAAGATGTGTGGTATTTATTGATCCTTGACCTGATAAGAAATATAGCACAATCAATGTAACTAGTATTTTGTCAATAAGCAACTGAAACAAGAAATGCTGTTACTCCGGAAAAACAACCCTGATCCTTTTGAAGACTCAAGACATTGAGCTGGGACCAAAGCTTGGTTTTGTTGCTGCTGCAAAAGCTCCTTAGCATGGCACAACCACTAGTCAAGCTGTCCAATACTTACACAATAGATGATGTCAGGAACTCGTGAAAACTTGACAATGGCTATCTATAAGGTCTTTGTAGCTAGATTCTAGCATGAAAATAGGTAACTGTGCATTAGTGGCTATAAATACACAGGAAGTTTATTCTATTTAAAAATTCAAAACAGTTTCTTAATGCAACAGGTATCCATCAATCAGTCTTGAAATTGACTTAGAGTAGAAAATTGAAGGACTATGTATCAATATTCCAGAATATTTGCCTTAGCATTTGTGAGTTCTATTTTAATCGAAAGGAAAGCTGGTACTTTTTTTCTACATGCCTAGTGGGTAGCTTAAAATATTTCCTTCCTGAACAAGTTTTCAGGTGAAACATTCTAGTGTGCACTGCTACCTCCGTGTCTGACTGCAATTCTTACTGTTCTGTCCAACATCGTTTTGCCCCAGAACCTTGGCTGCAATTATTTTTTCTCTGTAACTTGAAGGAGTGGAAAAAATGGGACAACCTACACAATGATCTACACATGGCTAGTTTAGCACTTGAATGTTGCATAAAAATACTTAACATATATGTAACCCTGTTGCACTTCAGAATGCTTTACTAATATAATTTAACTGCTTTTTTACTCTCCTTAAAAAATATATATCAAAAGTAAACAGTGTTTGAGCCATTTAAGCAAAGAAAATAAATATTCTTCTCTCTAAATAAGTATATATGATGTTTACAAAATCATTTTAGGACCTCATGCTAAGCACTTACATAAAGTGGTTTTAATAATGAAATCTTAATAGAAAAAGAAACAGTCCCTTGATGTCAGGTGAAGTGGAGATTTTTAACTGTGTAACTCTTCAAGCAAAAGCTGAACCTTCCAAATCCCAAAACCTAAGCTAGCTATGAACACTTTAGAGCATCAGAAATCTTCATCAATGTTTGCTATAAAATTCTCTAGAAAATCAATTTAAATTGTGAGCAGTAGAAGAGGACTTTACATTCTCTTTAGATAAGACAGGCTCACTGTGGGAAAGAAAAATGGTCATTCTAAAATAGAAAAATTAGGAAAAAATGGTGGTAAAGTTTCCTACAAATCCTACATGGAGAATCACAGGATTCTTGATGGACAGGAAGGAGGACTNAAGTCTCAGTTTCAGAAGTCTGAGGCAGCTGAATAAAACCGCAAAATAAACTGCCTGTGAAACAGTAAAATTTTATGCAGCATAGAGTTCCTATAAAGGAAGATCCTTGTGGAAAGAAAAAGATATAACTTGAAGATTCTGTGTTTTGGTTTTGTTTCTTTTAGTTTGAGGGTTGTTTCTAGGTTGAAATTAAATTTGGAAGTGCTTTTAAACCACCAAGTCAATTGCATTCAGGTATTTCATTTTCCAAGGAAGCTCTGGTTAGGGCATATTTCATCTGAGAGCACTAAGACAGGAATACAACAGCACAGAAAACAGCCAGAATATCTGCCTCAGTAGTGAAATTCTTCCAAACTAATGCACACATCATTGTCAATGCCTGCTTAAATAATATGTGGCTAGCTCTTTCCTGTTATCTGTAAAAGGATTCTTGCTCATTCTATCAATGTGCGAAACCTCTTGAAACACCTGCAAATACCACCATGTCCTTGCTTACATGGTATCATTCATCTTGCCCACAACGCTGTCATAGTGACAAAACAGCCAAGAAGTGGAAAGCAAGAACTGCCCTCCTGCCCCAGAACTCCTTCAAATTACACGGTACATCTCAAACTTTGGGAAATATGGATAAGGTATTCCTGTGCTCCCTGAAACAGTCACAGATTTTTTGTCTAGAAACATTAACAAAAATTTCGCCCCTCATGAGACATGTTAGGCTGTCAGTACCAGTTGAACTATGGTGGTTATTGTAAGAACATCAGAAAGGGGCTAACTGGCACCTTTCTTATCAGCCTCACCAAGAAAGCCACGGGAAAGGAATTCACCAGCCCAATGCAGGAAGAATTCTAGGGCTATACAAAAGGAAATACACTGAGAAATCCCTGGAATTGCACTTTAATAAGAATGATGCTATTTTTTATTTTTGAATTTGTTTTACAATTTAAAGCCTATCTGTGTTAGAAATTAGGCTTTATACTTAAAGCTGCATAAGGCACTATTTGAAAGCATGTTTTAAAAGTAGTATGTTGGAAAAAACCCAACAAAACCCCTAAAAAGCTTTAAATACCTAATATTATGTGATTTTTTTGTTAATATTTACCACCATAGATGTATATATCTTCCTTTTAATCTGGTCAGCAAAAGAAATTTATATGAGTTTTAGTACATACAATTTCCTAAAAGAAAAGGTAGGAATGACATTCTCAAATCCATATTTCTATTATTTACTTGTCATGATCTTCATATGTGTTGAGCATTCAAAACTTTTCATTAAAAGGAATCAAAATGGTCTGCAACTTTCAAATCTAGTTATTAATTCAGCATTGCCACTTATAATTTGGGAGCCAATTATTTTCTTTCTGCTACCTATAAGACAGATCATATTGATAAGAGACAAAACTAATGACAGCATAAATATTAAAAAGCTTTGGTTTATACCATCACCATATTCATAAACAATGAACAGTGAAGTAAAGTGTTCTCTGGAAAGAATTTCTGGAAGACCCTCCAGGGAGCAGGAGGGAAGAATGTGGCAGTATGCAAAACTAAACACATGCAAAATCTATCCTTGCTTAGAGGTGGAGACAGATATTTTAATACACTTTTCCCTTTTTAGTCAAATTACCCAGAATTTTTGTAAACTAATTGGTAGTTTTTTTGGTAGACTTACTTCTGTATTAATTAGCTTCATCACAGTCTGACTGTGAAACAATTTTCCTTTTACTTCATCATACAACCCAATATTCCTCATTTGATACCCAGTATACCACAAATTAATTCTTGCACATTAAACTGCACTGAGAAAGGAAATCAAAGACAGATGCCAAATAAGACTTCTTCCACATCCTTAGACGAAGCCACTGACCAGATATCTCACACTCCCAAGCAAACTGTGCTCTGTTTGGATTGCACTCTGTAGCACCATCTCCCATGCAGTAAGAAGGACTTGACTACCTATCCCAGGAATCAAAATACCTTTGTTCAGTCATTGCTGACAGCTTCATGTCTAAAATAGGAACAAGACAGTACTATCCATGTAAGAAAGTCAAAAGGGAAAAAGATTATAGAAGAAATAGAGAAGAAAGGGTACTTGAAAGGCATGAAACCTGAGAAATTCTTCCAAATGAAGCCACGAGTACATGAAGAAAACTATTCTGTAATTTTTATATATACTTCAATCTTATATACAGTAGGTGTAAGTATAAATGGTCAAGGGCTACTGAGAACAGAAGACCTAGATTCTCATAGCTGGTTGACCAACAAGTCACTTCTTTTAATGGCAAGGGATAGCCTAAAGAAAGAGGTAAAATAACACTCAGAAAGTAAGGTACAGTGTAGGAGTTTCTGTGTCCGCTGGACGGTCGTTCGGGACAAACTGAGATCTCTATGTTGAGGTTTTAGAACATGAGGTTTATTGCAGAAGGCGTGGGGAGAGAAAGGCTTACTTGGGGCTGCAAGGCGCAGCTCCAAGCAGGCCAGAGCAGAGAAGGAAGAGAGCAGAGTAGAAAGAGCAGTGCAGAATGCCAGAATGAGCGTTTACAATACAATAAATCATCTTCTGTGTTGAATATTCTGATTTCCATTGACCAATCTAGAATAAGCTACAAATCTTACAACATTTGCCTACAGCCTATAAGAATCATTACATTAGCCTATGGCGTTACACTTTAAACTCCAAAAGTTGCTTTTTGGACCCTCTGATAAGTTTGCGGGGTCTTCTCTGACCCTTGGACCTGCTTGCAAGCTGAAGGCATTGTTCCATCAAGTGGGATTACCTCCAGCCGGCTATGCTATTGTTCTCAAGTTGTTCAGTAACTGAGGTTGGGTAACTCAAAGCTTGCCTTCATTTCAATCTCACCTACAGGTTTTGCTAGGTAATCATATTTATACATTTTCCCTATTCCAGCTTCCCCAACAGTACAGATAGCCCATAAATCCATATTTCTTCAGCATCTGCTTTTACTTGAACTGCTTGAAAATTATGGAGTGGGTTCATAGAAAATGGCAGATTATAATTAATTTTAAAAAGTAATAGCTGTAGTATTTGGCATCATTTACAGTCATGGTCACAGTTAACACCTATGTTCTTTAACGTCAAGTTTGCATTCTTTACCACCAGGAAAATGCACTTTCAAGACCAGGGCAATAAAATATACTGAAAGAATTTCCCACCTAATGTATATGAGTGAGAATTTAGATCTTCAGCTTGTAGGCATTTTGTAAATACTATTTCTTATTAAATGAGATATAGCACTAGGAGTGGTTTTATAGCTAAAAAACTGTGGCGGTGATGCAACCCCTGGACGTAATCCCCACTGCACCGCCAGAGTCACTGACCCATCCCCCTTTCTCCATGTGGATTAATGAAGAAAGTAATTGGGACAATTATCCCTCTCAGGACAGTGAGCCTGAGGGGGAGGGAGAAAGCAGGCTGGGGCAATCCCCTATCTCCCCTGATTTTCCCGCCCTTTTGTACCTGTCCGTCAAGTTTCTGTTCCTCCCCTTTCCCCCTCAGAAACATTTTAATATGCATTAAATTATTTTAATATTCATGTTTACTGGAAAGTTCTGTTATCCCGTTATGTCCATTGGTTAATGCAAATATGTTCCCTCCTCGTTCAAAATTTATTGGGCCCCTGTCACCTCTTGTCATTTTCCTATTGGTTGAAACCCTGGATCCGCCCCTTGTTCTGCCCTGCCTACCCTCCTTAAAAATCCCCTGTCGGGCACCCTCTGTGCTCTCCTCGGTAGCTCTTGAATGTGGTGGTGTTGTATGTTCTCCGTGGCCACAATAAAATTGTGGTGATCTGCTACCAGAGAGTCCCTTTGCCTCTTTGCCTCTGATTAGCTACTGTTTCATCGGCTGCTGCCACTCCCTGGCAGGGGAGAGACGGCCTTGGGGAGGCTCGGCAAACCGGAAAGCGTCTAAGCAGGTATACTGCTCGAACAGCCAAGCGCTCACAAACTGTCGCCTCTGCTGACCCACGGTCTAGTGGTCAGTAACTGCCCACCGTGACAAAAAGCCTTGCAATATCTAAATCCTGGAAAACCTTGGGTAATCTGCTGTGGAGAAATGAAGTGCCCTAATTCCTTGTAGGTAGTTTTGTATTTCTGGTCAGAGGTCAAAAAGAATGTCTGTTTAACATCTCAAATCTTGATCGATTCTATGTTAGGAGAAATGTGGTAACAAGGTGTTGGGATATGGGAAGTGGTATGACCACAGCTTGAAAGATGTAGGAAGCATCACTCAGCGTCCCACTTCTTGTGAATTAAGTCCAGGTGTTATGTGTACATTACTGTAAATTGCTTCAAATCTGAAAGGCAACCTTTGTTTAGTTTCTCTTTACTAAAAGTAGGATTTACTAATTCAGCTGAACTTCGAAATATTTTATCTATGAAGGCTATATTGTGTTTCAAAATTAAACTTATTTAGGTTATGAATTTTGTGTCCCGAGTATTAGAAATTATGTTTTGAAAGAATTTCATAGACAGTTGAATGCTTATTGTGTCCATTGCTCATTTTGTAGCTCACATTGGAACAATCACAAATCTTGTAAGTCACAAATATAAATTCTCATGCCTATAATTTGAGATTGCATAGTGGCCAGCAGCTGAAATTCTGTTCCATTATCAACAACTCAATATTCCTACTGAACAGAAGCAATGGGTTTTTACTTTAAAGGCTTTAATATTAAAGATTTGATTATCAACTCACAGGCACAAAAAGTAAACAAAACAAAAGTGGTGTAAGAAAAAACAAACTGCCAGAAAATCCACTTGATGGCTGGATGAGCAGCTGGGTGTTCTGGAGATTCTGACAAAACAGAAAAGCTGGAGTTTTGTGGAAATTAACTTAACAATCATTCCAATGGTCGTGACAGAAGGTGCAAAATCTAGGCTAAGTGAAGGCTGCAAATGAAGCACTCATGAAGGGAAGAATGGTGAGTGTTGAAATGAAGCGAAATGAGGTGATAGGTGAGAGATGTACGTTCATCACAATGGACCGCCAAAGTACACTGCCCATATCATCGTCGTGAAACTGGGGCACAGGTTGCCCAGAGAGGTGGTGGGTGTCCGATCCCTGGCATTCAAGGTCAGCTTGGACAGTGCTCTGAGCAACCTGGTCTGGTTGAAGATGTCCCTGCTTATTGCAGGGGTTTGACTAGATGACTGTTAAAAGTCCCTTTCAGCCCAAACTATTCTATGATTCTGTGATTTAACCTGTAATTTAAGAGTTAATACTAAATAAAAGTCAAAGGAATGAAGATAGCAGTACCCCACACTGTCTTTTTAGGACCAGGCTTCCTCTATCTTTTTTTAACTTCTCAAAGAGAGGAATCTTAGGGGCTGGTTTATACAGGATTGATGGCATTCATGAGACAAGTATCTGTGACAGGCAGCAGGGCAGTATTTCAATAATCTTTTTTATTAGATAGCAGAAGATTAAGTGGAAGTTTGCAGTAACAGATAAGTATATCCTAAGAGAT
>VYZT01061308.1:0-17471 GCA_013400735.1 Pomatostomus ruficeps
TATTCCAGCTTCCCCAACACTAGCGATCACTTTTAGTTCAACTGGTATACTTTGAAGTCAGCAGGATGGAGGAATTGGGAGGGGTTTGTGCTGTTTTTATTAGCTTCAAACATTTCCTTAGTACCTTATATCATGCATGTCATCTGGAGGCGAACACACTATAACTCTAACTACCATGAAAGAGTATAACTAATGAATAAATCTGCAGCAACGAAGTTCAAAAATCAGTGGGAGGTTCTTTACTTGAAAGGATGGAGCAGTCAGGAATGGTGATGGAAAAATAAGCTGCTCAGAAGAGCTTGAGGGGGTGTGATATCTTTGGTTAAATCAGAGACTGAGTCTTCATTTTCACAACCAGACTAAACCACTGAATGGTTCAAGGCAGGACTGTTGTGATACTGCCTCTTCATCATTACCTTAATCTCCTGCTCTAAAGCTTCCTGCTGAAACTATTTCGCAAATTCTGTCAAAATTTGGGATTAATTTGAAGATTAGCAAAATAATTTTGTGGTGCTGAAAATTATTCATAATAGTTTTTCCATTTCAGTTCTTGCAATATATAATTATATATATAGAATCATAGAATCCCAGACTGGTTTGGGTTGGAAGGGACCCTAAAGCTCATTTGTTCCACCCCCTGCCATGGGCAGGGACACCTTCCACTAGACCAGGCTGCTTCAAGCCCATCCAACCTGGCCTTGAACGCTCCCAGGGATGGGGCAGCCACAGCTTCTCTGGGCAACCTGTGTCAGGGCCTCACCACCCTCACCGTATTTAGTGCCCAATCCATGGCTTGCCAGCAGGACCTGAGCTCAGGACTCGTAAGTCTTGTTTCCAGTATTTTGTCTGAGGGGTAGCTCTTACACTCTTTTACAGACCACCAAGAGCCACATTTAACCTTGAACATTCCAGCAAATGGCATAACATACCCTATTGTATTTGCTAAGTAGTCTCTTATCACTCCACAATATGCTTATTTATCTGTCTCATTTGTAACCTTTTTGAGAGATTGTCACTGCTTACATCTTTCCGTGGTACCTTGTGTAGCAGGATCCAATTTCAGTGCATCTCTGTACAAGAACTTCAATGCCAATGCCATTGAAGTTCTGCCAGCAGGTTACACGTACGCATCAAAGGGAGCATGACCTTCTGTCCTGTCCGCCACTTAAAGACTGTAAAAGACCAGGAACAACAGGGGCCAATGAGAAATTTGGAGCAAGGAGGCTGCATGTGAAGAGTTTACAATAAAGTCTACAAATACGGTTTAAAATAAAAATCATGGCTTGGAGACTTTTAATCTATTCTTTGAACTGCAGAGCAAAGGGTATTTTCCTTTCAAGGTCCATGCGCTCTGGGGATTATTGGGATTTTCTGCCAGACTCAAGACTATCTCATCTTCATTTTCCAAAGGGCAAATATTTTATGTAAATTCTGGTTATCCAACAATGATATTCTAAAAGCTCCTTTGGAATTAAAAAGGAAAGAGTCATCTCTTCGCCAGACAAGTCTCTGTACTTATCTGTCAGAGCTCATTAGCCTGGAAGCCCTTCACCTGCTCAATCTTTGCCAGGGATGCTCCCAGTAGGCATTTTTAAGGTAAAGTTCCCAGCAGAGGACTATTGTTGGGAAAGAAAAAGAAAGCACTATCACATCCTCCTCTTGTTTCAGTTTTGATTTGTTTTTAAAATTTCTCAGTTCCCTGGTAATTTTCTTTTAATATGGTGGAAAGTGGTTATACCATTAGCTTTTGAGAAATTAGAAGAAAAAGCTTTCAAAATTTATATGCCAAATTCCACCAAAGGACTAAGCATCTATTTGTTACTTCTGGCATTAGAACAATGCCAAAACCCTTCAATTAGCTGCTTGTTAAACCTAAAGATCCCTAAAATCCCAGTTGTCTATGTTCCCAGGAGCAACACTCCATAGCAGCCTTAGATAGTCTTTTGGTGGTAAGAAGAGGATTGCATAAGTTTTGGCATCAGCCTTTTAATACCCAGTTGACTCCTAAAATTCAATGGAGCTTATAAACCAAATATTTTACTGTCTCCTGTTCAGCATCTGCTCTGGTAAAGACATCCAGATGTTCCCCTGCCCACAAAAGAGCAGCAGGGTAATGTATTGGCATGCCCTTTAGCAATACTGCAAGGGCACTCTGATTTTGAAGGAGTTACATCTTGTAGTCACCAGAGAGAGAGGAGGAACTTGGATCTAGCATGTCATGTCTTCTATGAATGCTTTAAGGTCACCTTGAGTTAAATGGGACAAGCTTTACTCTTTCAACATATAGTATCAGAAAGGATTTAGGTAGCAAAAGAAGAAAGCTGATGAATCCTGAGAAGCACCTTCCACCAGGTCAGCAGTGGTAGAGCTGGTACCCTTCTGAGCCTGAAGACAAAGCCCAGTCCTCCCATTACATCTTCTGGTTTTTATCACAGATAACTCTCTGCTCAGCAACATAAACCTTGTCCTTGATGCACTCCTTATGGCAAATCCAGCAGGAGCTCCTCAGGAGAGGTTAGGCACCTGAATCACCAGATACCACCTGTATCACCACTACACTGAGTAACCCTCCTTGTAAATCTGACCCTGATGAAGACTACTTGCTAATGAAGTTAAAATAGCACCCAGAAAACAGAATCATAGAATCATAGGGTATGCTGAGTCGGAAGGGACTCATCAGGATCATCAAGTCCAACTCCTGGCCCTGCACAGGACACCCCAACAATCCCACCCTGTGCTTGAGAGCATTGTGAAAATGCTTCTTGAGCTCTGTCAGGCTTGGCACTATGACCACTGCCCTGGGGATCCTGTTCCAGTGCTCAAACACCTCTGGGTGTAGAACCTTTTCCAATATCCAGCCTGAACCTCTTTTGATACAACTTCATGCCATTCTCTCAGGATTGTAACTGGTCGCCAGAAAGCAGAGATCAGTGTCTGTCCCTCCTCTTCACCACACAAGGAAGATGTAACTGCAATGAGGTCTTCCCTCAGTCATCCCTTCTCCAGGCTGAATAGACCAAATGCCCTCAGCTGCTTCTCATATAGCTTCCTCTCCAGATCCTTCCCCATCATCATGACCCTTCTTTGGATGCTCTCCAGTGGCTTAATGTAATTTTTTAAATCATGGTGCCCAAAACTGCACACAACGTTCAAGGTGAGGCTGTCCCAGTGCAGAGCAGACAATCCCCTCCCTTGCCCAGCTGGTGATGCTGTACCTGATGCCCCCCAGGACATGGATGTCCCTCCTGGCTGCTGGGGCACTGCTGACTCATGTTCAGGTGGCCTTGGACCAGGAAACCGAGGTCCATTTCTATAGCTGCTTTCCAGCCTCTTGTTCCACAGTCGTTACACGCAGCCAGGATTGCCCCATCCCAGGTGCAGAATCTGGCACTTGACCTTGTTAAACTTCACATGGTCAGTGATTGTCCAACTCTCCTATTTGTCCAGGTCTCTCTGCAGGGCCTCTCCACCCTCAAAGGAGTTGACAACTCCTCCCAATTTAGTATCATGGGCAAACTTACTGAGTGTTCCACTGAGCCCTGTGTCCAGCTATTTAATGAGGATGGTGAGGAGCACAAGGCCAAGGATGGAGCCCTGCAGAACCCCACCAGGGACCAGTGCCAGCCTGATGTCACCCAAGTCACTGTCATCATTTGTTCTTGACCCATGAGCCGGTTGCTCTCCCACTACATGATGTGTTTATCCAGCTGTGGGCTGGACATTTTATCCAGAAGGATCCTGGGAGAGCCTGTCAAAAGCTTTGGTGAAGTCCAAGAGGATTACATTTACTGGCTTTCCTAGATCAGCTGGGTGGGTTACCCTGTCATACAAGGAAATCAGGTTTGACAAGCAGGACTTTCCCCTCATGGAGCCATGATGGCTGTGTCTGATGACTGTGTTGTCCTCTAGGTGTTTGTCAGTACTCCCCAGAATAATCTTTTTCATGATTTTACCAGGGACTGAAGTGAGACTGATAACACACTGCTTATTTAATCCTTGCTCTGGGCATCCTAAAAACGCATTCAGTTTCCTGAAAGCCAGGCTGACATTTTCTTTTGGGCCTCATCCCATTTGTGCTGTTTCTTCTTGCAAAATTCAGTGAATAATCCTTCATTTTCTTTTATGTTCACATCCTTCACATCTCAGCTGACTCCTATCCTACAATCCTCCTTGGTCATCTCTGTGCCAAGTTTCACATATAAACCCCTTTAACCCTTCCTCACACATCCCTAGCTATCCAGGAACCTGGTTCCCAGAAATGAATGACATGGTCATGTGGAGACCTACCACAGTGTCGTGGTTGGAAAATTACTCACAAAAATCATCTAAGGGACTCATGACTGAGAATAAGGATTGTGGGAGAAATATTTTAAGGCAAGAACAAGGTTTAGTTTAAAACTATAAAGTAACTTTATTAAAAGGATTAGAAAACGATAACAAGCAGTAAAATAAGTTTAAAAACAAAAAAACCCCCTTTCTTCCCTCCCCATCAACTTTTCCATCTTTCTCCCCGAACACACAGGGATAAAAAATATGGTGGAGATTATCTCTGTTGCGCTATGGGGTCCTTCTTACAGGGGATATAAGCTTTTTCAGCGCGGTTTTAATTTGTATGAAGAAACAGTCCACCCGACCTGCTACTATGTAAATCCCTCTCACGGACAAAACAGTCATGCCTAAACAGATTTGCATGCATCATTAGTTCATGGGGTGTAACTTTTAAGGATGAGTTGTTCTAGTTTGGAAGCAAGGGCTCACTTTCTCTATCTCTAGAAGCAAAAGGTCTCTTATCTCTGAGTCTTCTGACTGCCCAGTGGATCTCTGCGTCCCCCCATGCACCCATGAATTATAGGGAGACAGTTTGTTTCACTATAGTCCTTACCATGGCCCACAGAAGGAATCCAGTTCTAACCGCAGAGCCTTCCCTCCTCCTCTCTCTTTACTGACCCTGGTGTTTGCCATGTTGTCCTTCGTAAGTGCTCACTTCTTTCTCTTCTCTTCTCTAACCAAAAGGGAAAACATTTGAAAAAAATCTTTTTGCCCCCAAACCCCATTGTTAATACGTTTTTACCAGTTTAAAACCAACTTCTATGGGATTTCTGCAGCGCTGAAAAGCCGATTTAGTTTGAGTTTTGTGTCGGGGAATCGTTCACCATGCCGCTGGCCATGTGGCCCCCACCGCCACCATGCGAGGAGCGTCCGGGAGAGACTTCTGCCGCCGCCAGCTCCGCTCTTCTGCCTGCAGTGTGGCTCATCAGAAGTGGCCAAATAAAGCAGTTTGCAGAGGGCTGGACTGAGATAGCTCCAGCTGCTGCATATGGGTCCAGTCACCACGCATGGCCATGCCATGTGCCTGTGGCCCAGGCAGCTCCGGCGGCTCTGTGTGGCTCCAGCTATTCTGGGCTTTTTCTGCAGTTTGGGTGGCTTTAGCAGTTCGGGTGGCTCCAGCAGCTCGGATGGCCCCAGGCTTCCCGGCCCTGGGCTGCAGCCTCGGCCTCAGCTCAGCCAGCCTGGCCACATGACCAGGGGAGCGGCCACCACGGTTTCTCCCTCTCCTTTCTTTTACATGCCCTTTTTTATGTTACACATAGGATTGGTCCTCTCACCAAAAAAAATACCACTTGTGTGGCTGTGCCCCTCTTTTTCCCACCACACACAAACAAAGGAACGAGCCATGCACAACCGGCACACACAGCTTGGAGAACACCCACAATTGCAGCTTGGGAAAGGGGTGCAAGAAAAGCTCTGCCTAAACTGTCTTCATCCAGTCCCACCTTGGACCATGAAAGACACCTGAAAAGTCTTCTTCCAGCCATGTTTCGGAGGCTGGGACAGAGTGAAGTCTTCTGGACAAACATCCATTGAAGTGTCAAGCAGGTTTTAGAGCTCTTTCGTAACAGCAGTGGCATAAAGGCTGTATCTCTGCTTTCAGGTAGGGTAGTTAGTGATTGGAATTGTTTAAAGCAGAGTGGGTCCTTTAACTAGAGCAGAAAAGGAGTCAGAGAACTAACGGGGAATGACTACATGGTCCTCAAATAGAGGAGAGGCCATCACTTACTGCTGAATTCATGCATTTGAATTTTGCATTGAGTGGGGTTTAAGGCAGAAAGAGTGAGATTCAGCTGACCTAATGCAGATATATAGTTATAAGCTGAGCTGATGATATCCACCTAAAGTGAAATACATAGTGATAGGGTGAAAAAACACCTCTTCCTCAAGAAAATATGTAAAATAAGGCAGATGTATCTCAAAAGTGTCTATTTCTCTTCATTGACTATAACATGGACTTTGGCAACCAGAACTCCTGAGGATGCTTCCACTTCATAAACATAAAAATAAGGGGAATAAATTTCTCCCAAGGTGCTGCAGCTACATCAGAAGACTAACTAGACAGTGGTGCATTTCTGAAGAGCAGTGTGATAACAATTGCTAACCAAAGAGCAGAATACTGACCTTAAACCAGAGCTGCAAATATGCCCTTAAAGTTAAAACCCAGCTCTTGGGGGTTTTTTGACCTTTGACTGACAAGGTCTTGTAACTAACTATTGGAGGATTATGAGAGTGAGACTGGGAATTCTGAAAGAAACTGGAACATTTATTGACTTGAAAATTACCACCGAAACTGTATTTTGGGGCTGTCATCCTCCTATTAAGTTGTGTGCAACCAAGGAGCTTAAACAATACCATATGAAGCACATATAGAAAAAACCCCACTGATAACAAAACCAGAAGCAGAGGCCAGTACAGACCGAAATGAACAGCTCAAAACAAACAAAAAATCCAGCAGCAACTCCGACTGAGTTATGAATGTTATGAAATTATGAATGTGGTTATGAGACTGATGGAAATTAACTTTCATTTAAAAAAGAAGGACATTGGAGCAATTAAAATGGAGTTAGATTTCAGAACTGAAGCAACAAAAGGAAAAATTGGGAACTCGTACTACAGAACAAAGAAATTTCAGTGAAATTCTTTTCTTTAAAATAGTGGAGTATTAGAAACTTAAACTACTTAAAGAACAATAGTTCAACCCATCAAGGATCAATTATAATGACGATATTTGATATAAATGCATAGTTACTATTAGAAATAGCTAAATCCTCTTTTGGCAAAATTTTGATAGATGCCTCCAGATTTTCTACAACTCTGGATGAGTTAAATTAATGTCTTCCTAAGAGTCAGACAGTGAACATCTGGTTTGCATCACTAAGATCTGAAGTGTGTGTTTGCATGCGTACAAAATAACTTCATTGCTGACCTCCCCCTTCAATGCTTGTTTTTCTCTCTGCTTTGAGACCAGAAGAAAAGAAAAAAAAAATTAAGAAAAAAATCACATGCCCTGTGATCTCAACACTTCACTGAGAACAAGACCTCAGCTTCTCACAGGATTCCTCTGAAAAAACATTCTAATAGAAGCATTAAGGAGGAAAAATGACACAGTCATGAAATTAGTCATAGCTTTATATTTTCCATCCCCAAAAGATGACAAATTTGGACTGAATTTTCTAGCTGAAAATTTGTTTCAGAGAGTTAAAAAATCTTATCTGAACTGAGATTGTTCCTTTCTCCCAGACTCTCCAGCTGTATTTGGCTCTGTTGGTCTGAGAGTTCCCCAGGCTGGCGGGGCTGTGTTCTAGCAGACGCCCCTTTGCTTCAGATGTTTATCTGCTTTATTAGGAGGAGAGTCTGTGAACTTAGCCCTCAGAAGAAAAAGCTTTCAGATCTCAGAAACTTTGGATGTGGCAGACAATAAAAATGAGAATGGGAAATAAAATCAGAATATAGAATTTTAAATAAACACTGGCAAGGAGATTTTGCTGGTGGCATATGTGGCACTTATATTTATATATGCATGTATATCACATATACTTTATATTGATGGTTGTGAATTCAATTTATGTGTATAGTCATTTGGACTATAGTCACAACTATCTTGCAGGCATAATTTTTCCCAAGCCTGCTCTAGGACTGGACTCTTTACCCAGGCAGGTATATTGAAAATGCTATTTTCATAACAGTGTTAACTCAGTCAAGAGACACAGCTTCAGAGAATTAGAGGAATGGGACACAAAATCCCAATGTCCTGACACCACTTATTATCTCATTTATTATTCTCTGAGGAAGTAACTGAAGAAAACAGAAGGAAAAATCACCTACATTTTACTTTTCTCTCTGCTTTGGCTGCTCCATGGTAGGTCAGGTCATGGCTCAAGACTGGGACAGTGCAAATATTGAGATCTCTCCAAATATGAGCTAATGACCATGGATGCATATAAAACATGTCACAATTTCTCCTGCAGAAACTATGTCCTTCCCTTAAATCCCACCTTTCTCTCTCTCTGGGCCAAGGATTTCAAATGGACAACCAAGCTTCCTCTGATGTGGAGTGCCCAGTCCCAAGCATGAGAAATCCTTGCCTTGAAGGTGACAGCCAGGCTTTCCCAGTGGACAATATGTCTGTCCAGGTGCTTAATGCTTGTGGCATCTGAAATTAGCATTCCCTGCAGGGACTTCCACACACTCCTGGGACCAGCAGTCAGCTGCATGAATAAAGCAACCTCACCATCTGCCTGCTTAGAGGTAGATGCCATTTAGATAATTGCATTGGAGAAGAAAGGGCATTTCTAAGGACAACCCTGAAGTAGCACTTCATTTTTTTTTAACACTGTTTATTCATAATTGATTTCATTGCGGGTATTAGTACATAAAATCCAGCTGATAAACAGCTTTGCTTTGGCTTTCAGTTCTGTGGAGATACATATGTTTCCAATTCATCTGCCTCAAATATTAGAGTATTATTCTGAATATGTGTCTTGGTATGCAGTTATCAGTCTTGCCTCTTCGACCACACCCATGGGGTGATCAACTAACCCTATGGGAATATGCAACAGAAGAGTGAAGGGGGGAAAAATAGTTGTTTCTGAGCAAGAGGATATCTTTCTCCTAAAGGAGTCCTACTGAAGCCTGGAAAAGTAAGGCACCTCCCTGGCCTGTAGACCACCAGATACTGAAAAATAATGTGTCAAAATTAACACCCTAATTTGACGCCTCTTCTGACATGGACAATGGCAACAAGGATTTTTAGAAGCAAAAGCTGTCAGACAACTAGTTATCTGTCAATCACTGGGAATGAGTACCACTGCTGTCCTGCTCAGTGATCCTCTCTCAGGAGCTGGCTCAGCATCTGGTACAATGAGATAAGCAAAGCAGAACAGGGACTTTTAGAACTAAAAAATATACTGGTATTAACCAGTCCATAAACAGATGGCTTATAACAGATTCACCCAGGTGAGCAACAAAAGCCTTTAACAAGACCAAAAGTCAGGTAGGAAAATGAATATGATACCACAGCTTCCACACAGTCCAATACCCAAGTGATATTTCCCCTTCCTTCGAAAAGTTTTCTTTCAAGGTCAAGGTTGGAGGAAACCTCCACTCCTTGTAGGTGACACACTGAGGATCTGGCAGAACTTTCCTTGGTGTGGGTGAAGTCCTGTTCCCGGCAGTTTTGTTGTTATCACTGCTATTTGTTTTCGCTTGTGAAATAAAGCTGACCTTTCCTTCAGAGCATCAGCCTCTGACGGCATTTATCTGCAGATGCTGATGTTAAACCAACAGTTCACTCCACAAGCCTCTTCAAGATAAGAATGTGAAGGGAGTAAATGACCTGCACTGATTTAGAACTATTTTCTCTTGACAAACTTAGCCTTTCTGTATTTGAGTATTATTAATTTCTTCTTTAACTCAGCTTGAATCCTCCGAATTTCTACAGGCTTCACTGCTTGAGACATTTTAGCTAAGAATTACTAAATTTTTTCTGTCCCTGTATGAAGTCATATTGTCCCCATATGAAGTTGCTTAAATTCATACAGGCAGGGGCTGCAGTTATTTTGAAGTTGTCCCATTCACCCCTGTGGGTTTTGGATTAAAAAAATCCCCCCAATAAAATTTATCAAACCCTCAGTATCCATGGTTTTCCAGGCAACAAGCAGCTATGTTTGAGTTCACAGCCACTCCCTCTGCTCAAATAACAGTGGTGCAATTTTGATAGTCATAGTCATAACAAATGTCTAGGAGAGATTTTTTGAATCTTTAGCATGTGGGTTTTTGCAGGACACAGCTCCCTGCACTTTGGTGAGGAGGGGAGTCTTTATGTTGTGTTAATCCTTCAGCTACCTGAAAATATTGTGAGACATTTAGGATCTGTTTAAACATACATTTCCTTTGACAATCACTGTGAGGGGAAAAAGTCACATACTTTTCCCCTATTTAACCTGTCTAATAAAGCTGGCTGGTGCTATTATTTTGATCATATGTCACACCTATTCTGCCCCCTGCACGCCCTTGCACGGCAAATTGTGATGCCAAAAGGGGTCTGTTGGTTTTGGTTTGGACTACCTTCAAATTTCTTACCATTATTATTGTTGTCTTGGTTTAGATGGCAATCTTTCCTGAAAAACAAAGGATGTGACAGTTACCATCAAGATGGGTGCTGGTACCAAAGTGCTGTATGCCATATTACATAATTTCCTTTCACTTGCAGTAAACATACTGTCCTAAAAGAAGCTTGATTTCTCCTCTAGCTCAAAAAGGATACTCTGCTGTTTCATTACCACCATGGTAGCAGCTTTTATGTGTATGGAGAATTCTAAGGTAGAAAAATACCCTAGTAAATAGAAAGTAACTCCAAATTTCTAAACAAAGATGATGTAAAGATGTCTCATATTTCTCTAGAGGTTTGCAGGATAAGCTCCTGGCATGTCAGCACACAAAGGGGATAACATAGAGCACTTGAGCCTACAGGAAAAATTCCTGTTAACCCAAATGTTTCCCCAAAGGACTGAGTAGGTCTCTAGGAAACAAACACTAATAAACCAGACAAACAGCATCACCTTTTACTCATTTCTCCCAGGAACTCACCCTGATATGTACATGCTGCAAGAGCCCTCTTACTTTTCAGCTGTGGCCAACAGAGCTGCCAACAGCTTCTCCATTTTTGTCACAGACTCAACATTCCTTATTCCCATCGATGCACATTTGTGTGCAATCACTAACATGTTCTTCAAGGAGTGCAGACTGTGAATCAGCAGACAGCTTGACAAGAAGTCCAGCCCATCAAAACTGCCAATTCTAGAGCATGACCCACCAACACATTATTTTTGATACTTTTCTCCAATTAAATTATATAATCCAGTTCTTGTCTCTATAGACACAACATTTATGCATATCTTAGAATATTCTGCCAGGGATAAAGAATTATTTCCTTTCTTACACTTGTTGAGTCCATCAGGGCAGGCTAACCACATCAGGAAGAAAATATTGAAATCTAGTTCAAGAAACCATGTAAGATTTTGAAATATGAACACAACTTATTAATACATGTGTGAGAAAGGAGGCTCTGATACTATGAACAGAGGCTCTGATACTATGAACACTGGAGCTCCCATGTGAGCATTCCTTTTCTCCTGGGGCACAGCAACCAGCCTCCCTTTGCCACACTGTACTAACAGGATGCAAAATTTTCTCTGTACCACAGTTGTGCTGGGAGGGTGACCATGTGAGTCATCAGAAGGGGATGGGATGAGGTGATGTCACACACATTTTGATATACAGGGAAATAACTACTAAATCATGTTAGTACTTTGTGCCATCATAGCTGTGAACATGAACAGGACATCAGGTCTGAAAGCATCTGTCTGTGTCTATCAATGCACTCCTAAATAAATGTTTACTACAGACCATACTGAAGAAAATTATGCCAGAGAGGTATTTAATCCTTCAAATCTGGTTTGCCCATCCTTGTTCATTTTCCCCTACTCCTCTGGCTCTGTGAGGCTTGGAGTTGATCCAGGAGAAAAACCAATCATGCAGTCCTCCAACACTGGTTCAAAACGCTTTGTACCTTCAAACATGCTCCAACGGCCTGATTTACCACCCAGAGCATTTGAAACCTTTGTGTTTTCATCTCACTGCCACACTCTGCTGGTGGGATCAGCCTGAATGGAAAAGCACATAGAATCATAGAATCATTTAGGTTAGAAAAGACCCTTATGAACTTCCAGTCCAACTGTAAAACCAACAATGCCAAGTTAGGTTGGAAGGGAACCTCACAACTATCCAGTTCCACTCCCTGCCATGGGCAGGGATACTTCCCACTACACCAGGTTGTTCAAAGAACTGTCCAACCTGCCCTTGGACACTGCCAGGGTTGGGGCAGCCACAGTTTCTATGAACAGCCTGTGCCAGGGCCTCACCACCCTCACAGCCAAGAATTTCTGCCCAGTATCCCATCTAACCCTGCCCTCTGCCAGCTTGAAGCCATTCCTCCTTGTCCTCTTACTCCAGACCCTTGTCCGAAGTCTCCCTTCAGCTCTCTTGGAACCCCCTTAGGCACTGGCAGGGAGTCTCAGGTCTCCCTGGAACCTTCTCTTCTCCAGGCTGAACACCCTCGCCTCTCCCAGAGCAGAGGGGCTTCAGTCCTTGAAGCATCTCCATGGCCTCCTCTGGACTCATTTCAGAAGCTCCATGACCTTCTGATGTTGGGGGCCACAGAGTTGGAGGCAGCTCTGCAGGTGGGGTCTCACCTGAGTGGGGCAAAAGGGCAGAATCCCCTTCCTTGAGTTGTCGGTTACACTGCTTTTGATGCAGCCCAGGATATGGAAAAAATTCTGGGTTTATTATGACTTGAAGACACAGAGTTCAGAGCAGAGTCAAGGCTGGGCAGGTTCAAAGCAAACCATTGACTCTAGAGAGTGATAGCCACAAACCACGAATTTCAGCCTTAAACCCGGTCTCAGCTACTGCTCCTCTGGCTTAGAGGCATAGAAAGTATACATGCTCTATTAGTAAGATGCAGAGCCTAGAATGACGTGATTGTAACATGGAAAGCACAGCTCATTGCCTATATTTAGGTAGGATGAATCTAGGCCCTTCTAAAATGTTTACAATGCCTTTTATTTGTGGCTTGAACAGGAAGATAGCAATTATACACATCCCAGATGGAGAAAAATGTTTAAAAGAAGACTTGGTTATACAAGGAACCCTGTTGCTTGCTTTTTCTGTTTGGCTGTTTCTTCACTTCTCCTACAGAAGCGGCAGGAAATCTTTAGGGACTGGCCTTCCCTCTTCCCCTGATTCCAAGAAACTTCACCTCTTTGAACTCTTTTAGTCACAAAACCTGGACCTGTCCTTTTTTCAGCGGAAGCAAGTGACAAACTCAAAGGTTCACATCCTTATCTGGGTATAAATTGGCACAACATCTGGACTTCAAAGAATTTCCCCTGATTTACACTTCTTGCACACCACAATCCTCTAGGACTTCATGGTGGGTGGGAGCCTGTGCTGCTGACTTTGGTCAGCAAATTACTTAATTAAAAACAGTCATTAAATAATCTTTAGTCTAATGTTTATTTCTCAAAGCTGATGTGTTTACACTGCTTGCTGCTGCTCTGCATTGTGCTAGAGCAGGCTACATCAAGGTTGTTCTGTCTTATTGGTGGATTTCAGTGCCCATGCTGCTGGGAGTCTTGGATGTGTTTGCTCACAAAAAAAAGTGAAGTTTAATGTTTAGATGGGGAGAGGGAAGCAAAAAACCAAGACACTGCAGAACTTCACAGTGGAAAACTTAAGCGAGCAGTTTCTTCTTTTCTGCCTTCCTCCCTCCTTTTCAATTAGCAAGTTTTACCTTGAATCTAAGATTCCAAATGAAAGAAGCCCATTGTTTCCTCCAGAGTGAGGTTATGCAGGTGATTTCTGCTGTCAGAGTAAATCTGGGCTCATTTTACAGCTTTTCCCTTAGCTGGACCCTTTGCTGAGGCTTTGGCTGAGCAGTTGACTTTCATTGCACTGTCTTGAAGCCCTCTGGAACACATTCACTACTGGGTTTATAAAGAAGGGTCTAGCAAACAGATCCTTCTGCTACACATAGATGCCAACTCACACACAGTCCCACTGCCCTAGGGGCAAGCTCCAAAGCCCATGCTGGCCATGCTGTATTGCTCACTAAGAGTGAAAAGAGTGTGTTCCCACTCCTGAGCTTGGAGAGGCCACGCTGTGAAGTCCTTAGACTGAATTCTGGGGTCTCAGTTCCTCAAACAACTCTATTTCAGAGCTCTCCAGGAGAAATGATTTTCAGAGGACTCCTTCCTATGACTGCTGACCTTAACTGCCCAGGACCAGGGCCAAGTCCACCAAGCATCGCATCCAAAGCTCAGCTTTCTATTCTCAATTCACTGTCCCAGAAGCAACTCCACAGCTCTCTGTGTTCTTCATCACCTCTGAAGATGGGAATAACAGGAGGATGGTCTCCTTAGCACATGCCATTTCAACTTTTATCTTTTTTCCCCTCCAAAGCTGTGTTTATGCTCTTAAATCTCAATTCCTTCCATGAACACATGCCTCCAACCTCCTTATTGGGCATTGGAGGAGAAAGTCTTCATTCATTCTTCCCCCTATGAACAACTTCTTGTCAGTTTGCAAGAAAGAATGGGATTATTGACACATGCTTTTATATATATTTTAGATGAGCCACTAAAAATTCAGTTTCATATGTATCTCTGCTAGGGATGGGTTCTCAAATGCTGAAGCTATGCTTTCAGGAAGGTCAGGCTGTCATAACAAACAATTCACCAAAATAGAAACAATACCCTGGGAATCTGAACATCAGAGTGGAAAGTCAGCTTCCTGGCAGATATTTGTAAAGTGCTTTGAAGATGTGAAGAGTGACACTGCTGCTAAGAAGTATTTGTTCCCTTTTATTGTACTATGATGATGCCGAGCTTAAGAGTTTTTTTCAGTGTGTAATACAACAGAAGCAGCATCTACTCCACACTTAGGGATTTCATAAAAAAAGAACACAAACCAACCCCTTCCTCTTCCAGGCCTCCCTCACTCATATAAGAAAATCTCTGTGATATCTCTGCTATCAGCAGAAACATAAACAGTTCTGATTTATGTATAGATTTTTCCATAGTTCTTACCACTGTGGTATCTGAATGACTGTACAAATATTTAATAGCTACAATAATGTGAAAGAGTGAAGTAGGGTTGTTTATATTTTGCCCAGAGGGAACTGAAGCACTGAATTAATTAAGCAACACAAAGTGAAACAGAAGATTAGATACTGAATGCTGATCTATTAAATCCCAGTTTATTGTTTGTTCTGTAAGATAATGTCTGTTAGATTAAAAAAAGAAAAAAAAAAGGAAAAAAAAAAAGGAGAAAAGGGCTTTATACAGAAACCTTTTAGTGTAGTTTTATAGCCTGAGTTGTGCAACCCAGATAAGATTATCTCAAAGGTTCCAGATAGCCCCAAAGTCTTGGAAATTATGAATTTTCTCTAATTCTTTTGTATTTGGGTGCAAATCATTCTGACCAAGTACAATTCCCCAAAAGAAGGCTTTTGTGAGTTGTGAGTGTCTATTCCATGTGTTTGTGTCTATTCCAGCCAGCAGCTGTGTCATGTTCCCATCAGATGGGCAGGAGAGACATCCTCCAAATGCTCATCTGAGAATGGGGTAAGAGAGAGAACATTTTAAATGACTACACAGCAAGAAAAATGTGAGTTAGAGCTCACCAGCTTTACAGGCACCAGAGACAGTCAACTTAGAGCCACAGCTCAGCAGGAAACTGGGCTTCATAATTTTTTGTGTTTGTAGTACTCCTGGCATTTCAAAAAGTGGTTATAACGGAATTCTTTCCAGAGGTGCAATTAAGAAATGATCCAGTTCCCTGCCTGCCATTAAAGGCTTTCTTTGTGACTCACCTGGAAGGCTGTTGTTCATTGTGGTAATAAAGGAGGTGAAATTTCTTCAAAGAATGCATGAGAAGAATAGGTTGATTGTTTGGAGAAACTATGGCAACTCCATCCCTGGAAATGTTCCAGGCCAGGTTGAATGGTGCTTGGAGCAACATGATCTAGTGAAGGTGTCCCTACCCATGGCAGGGGGATTGGAACAAGATGCTTTTTAAGGTCCCTTGCAATCTGAACTTTTTTCTGATTCTATGGTTAAGTCCTGGGAAAGACAGAAAAACATGATTAAGAAATGCTATTCCTTTGCTTCAATTTGTTTCTTTGCTGTGGAATTGCCCTTGTTCCAGTATCTGCTCACTAGAGCACCACCAGAGCAGAGGGGAGTTTGCTCACACTCCCCTACTCCAAGCAGTCACTGATGACCAATGCCAGAGTCACGCAAATGGAGTAGAGGGACTGTCAGATATCACATAAGCTGGTATTTCTAGTAACCAAAGGAATCTGCCCAAAACATGAGGTGTATCCCATTACACACCAAATTCTGTAGAAGGAGTGGCTGCAGGACAAAAGACAAAGGCAGTAAAGACTATGTTGTGTAGATTAGCATAAACAACCCTTTTTTCCTCAAAGAGAAGGTGTCTCTGAAACACCCTCTAGCACTTAGTAAAGAAATGTTAGGGCCATAAAAAATGAGTTCTATGAAAATGTCAACTGAACACTCAGTTATGGCTAAAAAACATTCAGGAAAAGCTATTATAGGGAAGTCATTACTTGGGAAGGGGTAGAGAACTACAGGATGATGTCACTTAAGAAACCACAGAGTATACAACTCTTGAGAGGTCTTTTGCTCTCTGAACTTTACTCCTCACCAAAGATATAGCAGAATTAGAAGAGGTTTCAAAGGATCAGAATGAAGAATGTTGTTTTCAGAAACATATGAAATGACTGTGACTGTCCAGTCTTGTAAGAGATTTCATAAGACAGACACAATAAATATCTCTACAAAACAGGTACTTCAGGTCATAGACAATAATTACACTTTGTTTCTAGTAATGGCAGAATTAGGGTCATCAAATGATTTTATTGGGCAGTAGGCTTATAAAAAAGTCAAGATTCTGACTTTTCACAAAGTATGGAGTCCAGTTAGGGACATCCTTGTCAGCAGGTATTATGAATACCAAGCATTTATACAGATCCTAAAGACTGCTGTTAACTAAGGGAAGAAATATTCATAGGTGTATTCTGATATTCGTAGTCATACACAAATGTATAACCTGGGGCTTCACAAGTCCCTAAGCCACAACTCTGTAGGCACAGAGGAGTTATTGGGGCAGTATCATTACCCACTGGTGTTGTTTGTATGCTTGCTTCCTACCCTTCCACCCCAGTAGGGATGGGGATAGGTAACAGACCTGGTCTGATTCAACACAGTCATCTTTATGCCCTTAACCTGCTTGTAAAAGAGCTTGTAAAGGTCTCTGGCCACCTCCAAGTCAGCAGAATCACTTGTTTAGTGACCCAAAGCTTTGGTTTTTTTCAGCATGTTGAGCCCTCACAAAATCAACTACTTCCCAGGAAGGTGGGAGACCTGGGGGGAACCCAAGGCACACCTTCAGTAATGTTGGCATGAGGAGCTTGTATCTCAGCAAGCAAGAGAGACCAGGGCAGGTTTTCATCTTTGTTGTAGGGGAGCAAAGTCCCAGAGCCAGTTAAGCAGTCT